>CAUYLG010008261.1:0-28906 GCA_963573385.1 Cacajao melanocephalus | reverse complement strand
TTTGTTATTTTCATCTCTTATTCCTTCCTGTCTCCACTGTTAAGCACAATTATTGGCATAAAAGAGGTTTTTAATACCCATTTTTAGACTGCATTCTAGCCTGGGCAATAGAACAAGAATCCCGTTCTCTCTCCCTCTTTCTCTTCCTCTTTCTTTCTCTCTTTCATTCTTTTTTCTTTCCTTCTTTCACTCTTTTTCTTTTCTCTCTTTTTCTTTAAAAAATAAAAAATAAAATAAAATAAAATAAAGAAAAGCAGGCAAACTCACAAACACAGAATCCGTGAATAACGAGGATTGACTATACTTAGAAGTAGTATTCCTGGATATTAAAATATCACTATCATCAATTTTATTAGATGCTAGCAAATTGTTATTCAAAATATTTGAACCTATTTCACTTCTACCATAAGTTTTACTCCATCCAAGTATCCCCACATTCATTTCAAACCTTGCTACTGCTATCATTCTTAACTGCCATCAATCTGAAGCACATAAAATGCCAGCTTGTTGATATTTGTTTACATTTGTATTTATTAGATTACTAGAGAGACTGAGCATCTCATAAAGGTTTTTCTTCCTTTGTTCTTGTTAATGTTCTTTGTTCATTTCCTGTTGTTTGTTGATTGGTTTGTCTTGACTATCCTTGGTCACCTACTTCTACATATAAATTTAGAAGTAAGTTTCCTCAGTTTTATGAAAAATTATATTGGATAATTTATTGGAATTACACCAATATTACAGGTTCGTTTGTGGAGAATTAACATCATTAAAAGAATTACTATCTTCTATATGTTTAAGAGATGTTTTGTGGTTTTCTTTGCAAGAATATTGTACATTTGGAAGTTAAATTTATAGTTAGGTACTATCTAGTTTTATGTTATTATAATTTATGTGCTTATCCATAACACTTTCTAATTGATTACTGTTTGCATAGGGTTCACTACTAATTTTTTTATGTCAATGTTTTATCTTGAAATTCTCTGAACTCCCTTATTATTTTTAATAATTGTTCGTGGGTTCTGTTGGGGTTTTTTTCTCATATAGATGTGGCAGAAACTAGTAATTACAGTCCAGAACCTTTTTGCCACACTTTCCTTTTGCCTAGAGATACTCCCCCTCCCCTTAGTATTCCTTCTACAGAGATACACACACCAATTTCAGCTGAGCACATAACCACCAGCTGGAAATCACACGTTCCATCTCCCCTGAAACTATATGGTTAAGTTCTGCTTTTTTTTCCTTTTTCTTTTGTTGTTTTGTTTTGTTTTTAGTGGGAAGGCCTAGGATTTTCAGTACTAGGTAGAATAGTAGCAGTGGAGATGTGCATCCTTGTCTCATACTAGACTTAACAGTACTATCTCTAAATGCTTACTAATATAAAATTTGTAATAGCTTTTGGATGTCCTCCTTCACTGCTACTGAGGTATTTTGTCATATTATGTAATTTCCCATTCTTTCTTAGTTGGTTAAGAGGTTTTCTTTCTTGCTATTTATTTACTTTTCTCAAAAATAAGTGTTAAATTACATGCAATGTTTTCTCTGTATAGTATTGTACGCAAGTTTCTTTGGTTTTTTGTTTGTCTGTTTTTGTTGTTTTGTTTTTGTATGCCTTCTACATTCCCTCAGCTGCCTCCTCCTCTCTCGGCCGGTAGTCTGACCTGCTGAATCTCTCCTCCACTTCTGGAGTTAGCAGAAATGCCACACAACAGGGCTTGGGAACCGGCTTCTTGAGTAGCTACCAAGTTGCCAAATGTATAGAAGTATTACGTGTCTGTGGCATAAAATTTGACGAATGGGAAACAAAAGTCAGGAGGGAACCAGACAGGTACATTTCTTCTCCTGTCCCTCTGTAGTGCAGCTTTCCATTAAAACCCTTTTAGAAAAGTTCCCATAAACAGAGGGGATGTGCTTAAATGTCTTTGCAACTGAATGTCTCTGAATTTGTATGGAAGTTGTGGCCAGTACATCAACACAATTGCTGTACACCTTTCTTTGATTCACATTACCCATTTTCCTCAATCATTGCTTGGATTTATACCTGTCAAAATGTCAACATTATAATCTGTGCATCGGGCTCTGCTTTCCAGTAGATGCAGCCTAGAATACTCAGGCTAAAATCTATTATGCCTAGAATACTCAGGCTAAAATCTATTATACCTAGTAGGACGATGTTAATATTTTCTCTTTTAATCTCTTAGATATTAATATGGTAATAGATATTGATACACAGATCCATCTTTTACTCCTTCATTCCTGAAATAAATTCTTTTGTTTGAAAAATACTAGATTTTTTATATGCTAGCATTTTATTTAGGAATTATTCATTTATAATCTTAATATCAGTCATTAGAATTATTTTGTTGTCAGTATCTGGTCTCACTGTCAAAGTAATACTTATCTATAAATTAGAGTTGATGCCTTTTTTCTTTTTGTGCACTCTGAAATACGTGTAATTACCAGTTCATTGAAGCTTGATGAAACTTGCATTCAAATTTTATTGGCTTGATGTATTTCTTATATTTGAGAGAGGTGGGATTGATAAGGGGATATTTGTAACTACCAAGTCAATTTCTTTAATGGATGTTGGTTGACTGAGGTTTTCTATAACTCCATCAGTCAATAAAATTTTAAATATTACAATAATTTACAATAAAAATCTAGCTTGAAATTTATGAAACAGAAGAGCATACTCACGACTTGCAATCCAGTAAAATTCTACTTTCATGTATTTTTTAAGCCAAAATTATCATAAATGTACAGAAAAATGTATACGCATGGATGAAAGTTCAATACAGCATTTATTATAAAGCCAGTAACTTGGAAACTGTATAAATATCCAAAAATAATTGAGATTGATTTATACGTGTGTTCTATCCATCCCACTGATTTCCTCATAGCCAATGAAAGTTATAGTCTTGAATCTTGGAGACTATGTAGAGATTACGAGAAAATACTTTGTGTTGGCAAGTGAGACATAGCACTATATTCTGTCACTTAATTTTGCTTTAGAATGGATAAAGAGAATTAAAAACTAGTAGAATTTATACCCAGGTTTTAGCCTTGTTATAGTCTTCATTAAATTTTTTTGTACATTTTGTCATAACATGATGAGACTTTTGTCATCAGGAACAAAACACGTTATAAAATATCTTTTAAAATCACCATTGTTTTCTACATGTGTTATAGCCACACTAATCCAGGATGAGGTGTCAGAGCATCTTGCATATTAGGCAACCTCTTCCACTTCAATGCTGTGTCCTACTTAGAATGAATTGGGATGCAAAATAACCCCACATTAGGACTCAGTGAGAAACTGCTGACATCTATACTGTTATCATAGCACATCCCACTGGAGCCCCACTCTTGTCAGAATACATCTAGGGCATCCTCCAAACTGCAAAAATAACAGCCCTTACCAAAGGATAATAATGTCTCCATGCCCATCAGCCTGATCCTGGAACAAAAATAATAGCTTCTTGAATTGAACCAAGGGGATTTTGAAAAAGAAAATTTCCACGGTGTACATAAGCATGGTTTGTGTTCCATTCAGTACCAGGTACCCAGGAAGGAGACCCTTGTTATAAAGAGAGCCAAAGAGAAACATGTACCAAACCTCTGGCTATCAGCATTGTCATCAAACTGTTGAATAAGAAATCATTTGACCAGGGAGTGTACAGAGGGTAACTGAAAAGGTATAGAATTAAAATTTCTGAATTCTGATGCAAGCCTTTCACTAAGGAAAATAAATCCCATAACAGCAAAACAATCCACACCAGCTGGCAAAGCTCTTCTGACCTCATGTCTTCTAATTCCAATCAATCACCAGGTATGCGTTCAGATCCTGCTAACCATGGGAGGTATTTTTGCTTTAAAGAAGGGCAAAAATTTGTTGTACAGAGCCTCTGTCTTCAAGGAACTTATTCTCTAAGGGAATTTCTAAAGTCAAACAATTCTACTGCATTTTCTATGCCAGAAAGTGAATGAGACACAGAACAGCTGGAAATAATTAAAGTTGAGGCAAAACCACAAAGCCAGAGGTCTGGAAGTTTTATTCTTTCCAGGGTGGTTGTGAAAACCTAAACACTGAATTTTTGGTTGGGCAGGCAGGGGGAGAAGGATTTAAGCTAGAGACAGTAGTTGTAGAAGAGGGAGAAACAGAAGACCTGAGAGTCTGATAGAAAACAACCTGTGAGGGAGAGGCAACTAATGGGACATTGAAATAGAACATATGTCTCAGAGCATGAGAAAGACTAGCTAAGTCCTGGCAGTGTAATGTAATAATAAAGATGACAACAGGTAACTTTACAGAGTTACTTCTACATTCCAGGCATTCTATTAGGCATTTGAAATGCCTTATGTTGTCTAATCCTTACTGCAACTCTGTGAAGCAGGTAGAGATGAGCAACAAACAGCTCAGGGATAAAGTGACTTTTCCCCAGTTCGTAGTGGAGCCAGTATTTGAATCCAGGCAGCCTAATTCCAGCAATTTCATTTTTGTACATCACACCAGTGGTCTCAGTGTGGTTCTTAAACCAGCTGCATCAGCAGCACATGGGAACTGCTAGAAATGCAAAGTTCCAGGTGCCCATCCCAGACCCGCCAGAGAAACTGTGGCTATGGAGCCCCAGAAGTAGCAAGACCCCCAGGCAGTTCTGATGCAGCTGATCTTTGAGAAACACTGTACCATCTCAGACGCTTTTAAATCAGAGATCTGGAGTCAAATTCACACTCTACTGCATCTCAGCCAGGTGACCTTTGGCAATCGATACACCTTTCTAAGCTTTGATTATCCTATACAGAGAGTTAATAATAACGACCCCTGCATGCCCCAATTCTGGAAGGTTTTATAATGAATAAAATGAGAGAAACACAAGCAAAGTATATAGAGTACAGTTCAAACAATGTACTTTTAGAACAGATTATCAGTCACCCAGACCAGTATGCCTGAGCTGGACAGAGTGTTAGAGATAGCACCAAAGTTGAAACACCAATTTCCTAAACATTCTCATCCAGGGACCACTGTGGGACCTTGTCGAAAATGCCATCACATTGTGGAAATTGAGAAAATAAAGAAACACAATTAAAAAATATATATAGATCTTCCACGCAGTCTAGCTTACTTGTATAACTGCCTATAATACTGAAACACAATCGTGCCTCTCTGGAAAACAAGGGAACATCGTACCAACTCTCAGCTGCCCTTTAGGGTGATCTGTTTTGCTCCCCTTACCCGCCCCACTCCCTAAGCTACTTACTCACACAAAGCCACCTAAATTAAAATGTAATATAATGCCCTGAATTACAGTGATACTAAGCTATGAATATAAATGCCTAACAGAACCTTGTTTCTTTTGAACGACTAACCCCATTATTTAAAAAAATATATCATCTGAGTACTAAAACGCTACTGCAATTTCAAGTAATATGTCATACTTCTGTGTGTTTCTAAATATTCAGGTCATTAAAATGATGAAAACATCCTTGAAAATAATTTTGAGCCCTATAATACACTGTATGAGGCATATGGACGTGAGAGAGACAGAGTGAGAGGAGAGGAAAGAGGGAGGGTGGAGAAGGAGGGAGGAAAGGGAGGGAGATATTCAGGCTGACTAGCACAAAGGGGATTTATAATAATATTACTGCAGAAATCATTATTGCTTGAAAAATGCTGGTAATATCTTCTGACAATGTTTATTTTTACGATATGTTTGATTTACTTTCCAATCCACACAGTTTATTTCATATAGTTTGAAAGATATGTCTCATTACCATAATTTATATCAGAAGAACAAAGAATATAGGTTATTATAGCTAACCAAAACTTTAGAGATAGATGGTAAAACTGTCCCTATCAACTTTATAAATTAATCAGAGAAGAAAGGAGAGAGAGAACTGAGAATAAAGCAAGTTTGCAGCACATTCAGCATTAGTCATGAGGTCAGCTTGCTCTCTGACCTGCTTCCCCATAGTTTTTTGTCTATTGTCCAAGAATCATACAAACCCTGTTACACAATTATAGTTCCTCTTGACTGTTCTATAGATAAGAACTTGAACATTATAAAATGTTAAGTTTTTTCCTTTGAGATATTCCCTAGGGTCCTGCATGCTGATGAAACTACTGACTCAGCTGGTCCGAAGAACCTTACTGATGCCAGCTGGTTTGAAGAGCTGGATTCCCAGATAACGCAGTTTCCACATCCTGATTATTTCATCCCACTTACCCTGACCAATGAACAACTCCAATTTTTCAGCCCTTTACCCTCCATAATCCCCTTAAAACCCCAGTCCAGAACTCATCAAGGAGATAGATTTGAGGGTCTTTTCCCATCTTCTCACTTGGTGACCTGAAATCATTAAACTTTTTCTCCACTGCAAACCCTGCTGTCTCAGTGTAAATGGTCTGTTACTATGCAGCAGGCATACAAACTTGGTCCTGTAACAATGGTACAACCTTAGAGATATGTCACAAGAAAAAGAGATACAGAAATGTTCAAAGGTTTCTCTACGACCACAGAGGTAGTTACGGGCACAACCAAGACTAAAATCCTGATCCCCTGGTTCTTCATCCAGGGCATTTTCCTCCATGTGAACATGCTTTTGCAGAGAAAGTTAAAAAGAAGAAGAAACAGAAAACAATCTTATTTAGAGTAACTCCCTCATAGAATCAGGGTCTTTTTTTTTCCTTAAGGAATTTAAATCTTATTATATCCTAAGGGATTGCATTTTAGGAGCACCTCTGTGACCCTAGGCAGGTAAGTGAATCACCCTGAGCCTGTTTTATCACTGGTTAAAGAGCAGTAACTCTGGTTCCCTCCCAGTGTTGCTGTGCTAACACCTGGAGCTCATCAAAAGTAATGCTCAACAAATAAGCATTATCATGAATCTCAGGAATAGGAGTTGAGCCACACATAGGGTGAGTATGCTAAGCTACAGCCTTTTCCATGACCTGAATGGTCAGCCAGGATGTATGGTTGAAAAGGAACAGCCATTGAAAAATTCATTCAATATATTACCCCCTTTACAAACAAGCATGTTATGTTTCTCCAAAAGTACTCTCTTATCCCTGCTCTGTTGTCTATTCCTGACTTTAAGATCCACACCTAGATGATTAAAGGTAAAACATACAGGATTGAAGGGGGCTCTTGGTCCCACATTACAATCCTCAAGAAATGGCCTTGAAAAAAGACTAGCAGGTGAAAGGGTAGAGACAACACAGGTAACATCACCAAGAGTCACACATACAAATTATCTAAAACCAATTTTCCATTTATCTCTCTCCCTTCTCCCTTTTCCCTACTCAGATCCAGATCTGCCACTGCATATGTATCACCAAGTTGTACCCATTCTACTTCCAAAATGTTTCTCAACTTTATCTCCTTTCCAGCTGGCCATATCTAGATCATCTCATTTAATGGTCATTCATGCATTCACCCAGCCAACATTTTTGAGAGCCTCTTATAAATATCATAGTGAATACCAACACTGGGGGGATGGTTTATGGAAGAATATCCTTGGCTCCTTGGGAGAGCCTCACATTGGCTACTTACCCAACAGGTCTTCCATTCTCACAAGTGCAATCCATCCTCTATGAAAGACATTATTACCTCTTAACTTGAAAGAAAAAAAAAGTACTAGATTGTTTGAAGTGCTCAGAATTCTATGCATATTCAGTTGCCCAGGCCTTTGCTGTTCCCCTTTGAGTAGACTCCCCTTCTAACCTGGCAAATTCCTATTTACTCCTCAAGGCCTGCCTTTTTCTATGATCTCATAGAAGGTTTCCCATGTTTCCATTATGATTAATATCTATTTCCTCAGTGCCTGAGACATTTTTTATTTTCCCTTGGAACTGGTTATGTTTCAGGAACCAGTCTCACAGTCAGATCTGACAGTTATAAAAAGACCATTGCTTTATTTCCATTCAGTATTTGATCTTCTCTCAATTATTCTAGGCTCAGCTCACATGCAATGCACAACAACAGAAAAATGTGTTCAGATGCCCCAGAATAAAACAAAGACAATTATTCTGAGTCACAGCCATATTAAAAAAGCATAGACTGAACTCCTTGCAGGATTAAAGAAGATTGGAACTCTATCTCAAATGTTCCTTCCTCCCCTTTCCATTCATTCATTCATTCAACAACATTTGTTGAGCACTTAATATGTGGCAAGTGCTGTTACAAGGACTTAAACATTTATAATTCAATATCTAAACCATGAAATTCTAAACAAATAGATTCGCTTCCAGCAGGGAAATACATCTGTGGAACCCCAGAAATTGTAAAAAAAAAAAAAAAAAAAAAAAAATTCCAGCAGTAAATACCTTTTCCTGGGAGAGAGAGTGGCTTTAAGTAGATTCTCAAAAAGTCCCTGATTCCAAAAAAAAAAAAGGTTGTTCTATATTGCTCTACACCATGCTTAGAACAAGAAATATTTATACCTGAACAAGTTCCAAGATTTTGCTATTTACTACATAAAAGGAATTCTCTCTTTTTAAAAATAATGGCAAAGTTTTTGGACTCCTGGCAAGATGGCCAAATAGGAACAGTTCCGGTCTGTGGCTTCCAGCAAGACCAATGCAGAAGGCAGGTGATTTCTGCATTTCCAACTGAGGTACCCAGTTCATCTCATTAGGACTCATTAGACAGTGGGTGCAGTCCACAGAGGGCGAGCAGAAGCAGGATGGGGTGTTGCCTCACCTGGGAAGTGCAGGGAGCAGGGGAGCCTCCCTCCCACAGCCAAAGGGAAGCCATGAGAGACTGTGCTATCAGGCCTAGATACTACACTTCTCCCATGGTTTTTGCAACCCACAGACCAGGGGATTCCTTCGTGTGCCAACACCACCAGGGCCCTGGGTTTCAAGCACAAAACTAGGAGACTGTTTAGGCAGACACTGAGCTAGCTACAGGGTTTTTTTTATACCCCAGTGGCACCTGGAACCCTAGCAAGACAGAACCATTCACTCCCCTGGAAAGGGAGCTGATGCCAGAGAGCCAAGTGGTCTCACTCAGTGGGTCCCACTCCCATAGAGCCCAGCAAGCTAATAGCCACTGATTTGAAATTCTTGCTGCCAGCAAAGCAGTCTGAAGTCAACCTGGGACGCTTTCACTTGGTGAAGGTGGGGGCATCCACCATTACTGAAGCTTGAGTAGGTGGTTTTCCCCTCACAGTGTTAAGTAAGCTGCCAGGAAGTTTGGCAAAATTCACCGCAACATGGCAAAGCAGCTATATAGCCAGACTGCCTCTCTAGATTCCTCCTCGCTGGGCAGGGAATCTGTGAAAGAAAGACAGCAGCCCCAGTCAGGGACTTAGATAAAACTCTCACCTCCCTGGGACAGAGCACCTCAGGGAAGGGGTGGCTGTGGGCACACTTGAACAGACTTAAACGTTCCTGCCTCCCAGTTCTGAAGACAGCAGAGGATTTCCTGGTACAGCTCTGCTAAGGGACATACTGTCTCCTCAAGTGGGTCCTTGACCCCCATGTCTCCTGACTAGGAGACACCTCCCAGCAGGTGTTGACAGACACCTTATACAGGAGAGTTACGGCTGGCATCAGGCAAGTGACCCTCTGGGGTGAAGCCTCCAGAGGAAGCAACATGCAGCAATCTTTGCTTTTCTGCAGCCTCCACTGGTGATACCCAGGAAAACAGGTCTGGAGTGGATCCCCAGTGAACTTCAGCAGACCTGCAGAAGAGGGTCCTGACTGTTAGAAGGAAAACTAGCAAACAAAAAGCAGTAACATCAACATCAACAATAACAACAACAACAATGCCCACTCAAAAACCCCATCCAAAGGCCATCAGCATCAAAAATCAAAGGTACATAAATCCACAAAAATGAGGAAAAACCATCAAAAAAAGGCTGAAAATTCCAAAAACCAGAATACCTCTTCTCCTGCAAATGATTGCAACTTCTCTCCAGCAAGGGCTCAAAACTGGATGGAGAATGAATTTGATGAATTGCCAGAAGTAGGCTTCAGAAGGTGGTAAATAACAAACTCCTCTGAGCTAAAAGAGCATGTTCTAACCCAATGCAAAGAGGCTAAGAACCTTGATTAAAGGTTACATGAACTGTTAACTGGAATAATCAGTTTAGAGAAGAACATAAATGACCTGACAGAGCTGAAAAACACAGCATGAGAACTTCATGAAGCATATCATGTATCAGTAGCTGAATCCATCAAGCAGAAGAAAGGATATCAGAGATTGAAGATCAACTTAGTGAAATAAAGCATAAAAACAAGATTAGAGAAAAAAGAATGAAAAGGAATGAACAAAGCCTCCAAGAAATATGGGACTATGTGAAAAGACCAAATCTGTGATTGATTGGTGTACCTGAAAGTGACAGGGAGAATAAAACCAAGTTGCAAAACATACTTCAGGATATTATCCAGGAGAACTACCCCAACATCACAAGACAGGCCAACATTCAAATTCAGTAAATACAGAGAACACCACTAAGATACTCCTTGAGAAAAGTAACCACAAGGCACATAATCATCAGATTCTCCAAGGTTGAAACAAAGAACAAAATGTTAACGGCAGCCAGACAGAAAGGTCAGGTTACCTACAAAGAGAAGCCCACCAGACTAACAGCAGAGACCCTAAAAGCCAGAAGAGAGTGGGAGCCAATATTCAACATTCTTAAAGAAAAGAATTTTCAATCCAGAATTTCATATCCAGCCCAACTAAGCTTCATAAGCAAAGGGGAAATAAAATCCTCTACAGACAAGCAAATGCTGAGGGATTTTGTCACCATCAGACCTCCCTTACAAGGAAAGCTAAATATGGAAAAAAAAAGGAAGCACTAAATATAGAAAAAAAATACCGATACAAGCCACTGCAAAAGCATGCCAAAATATGAAGATCAATGACACTATGAAGAAACTGCATCAACTAACGTGCAAAATAACCAGCTAGCATCATGATGACAGGGTCAAATTCACACATAACAATATTAACCTTAAATGTAAATGGGCTAAATGCCCCAATTAAAAGACACAGACTGGAAAATTGGATAAAGAGCCAAGAACCATAGGTGTGCTGTATTCAGGAGACCCACCTCATGTGCAAAGATATATATAGGCTCAAAATAAAGGGATAGAGGAATACTTACTAGGCAAACGAAAAACTAAATAAGCCAGGGGTTGCAATCCTAGTCTCTGACTTAGGGCCAACAAAGATCAAAATAAACAAAGAATGGCATTACATGATGGTAAAGGGATCAATGCAACAAGAAGAGCTAGCTATCCTCAAGATATATGCACCCAATACAGGAGCACCCAGATTCATAAAGCAAGTTCTTAGAGACCTATAAAGAGATGCAGATGCCCACACAATAGTAGTGGGAGACTTTAACTCCCCACTGTCAATATTAGACAGATCAACGAGACAGAAAATTAATAAGGATATTCAGGACTTGAACTCAACTCTGGACCAATCAGATCTAATAGACAGCTACAGAACTCTTCACCCCAAATCAACAGAATATACATTCTTCTCAGCACCACATAGCACTTATTCCAAAATCAACCACATAATTGGAAGTAAAATACTCTTCAGCAATTGCAAAAGAATGGAAATCATAACAGTCTCTCAGACCATAGTGCAATCAACTTAGAACTCAGGATTAAGAAACTCACTCAACACCACACAAGTACAGGGAAACTGAACAACCTGCTCCTGAATGACTACTTTAAGGCAGAAATAAGTAAGTTCTTTGAAACCAAGGAGAACAAAGACACGATGTACCAGAATCTCTGGGACATAGCTAAAGCAGTGTGTAGAGGGAAATTTATAGCACTAAATGCCCATATCAGAAAGTGGGAAAGATCTAAAATCAACATCTTAACATCACAATTAAAAGAAATAGCAAAGCAAGAGCAAACAAATTCAAAACCTAGCAGAAGACAAGAAATAACTAAGATCAGAGCAGAACTGAAGGAGATAGAGACACGAAAAACCCTTCAAAAAATCAATGAACCCAGGAGCTAGTTTTTTGAAAAGATTAACAAAATATATAGACCACTAGCAAAGACCAATAAAGAAGAAAAAAGAGAAGAATCAAATAGACACAATAAAAAATGATAAAGGGATATCACCACTGATCTCACAGAAATAAAACTACCATCAGAGAATACTATAAGCACCTCTATGCAAATAAACTAGAAAATTTAGAAGAAATGGATAAATTCCTGGACACATATATCATCCCAAGACTAAACTAGGAAAAAGTCTAATATTCGGATAGACCAATAACAAGTTCTGAAATTGAGGCAGTAATTAATAGCCTACCAACCCCCCCCCCAAAAAAAAAAGCCCAGGACCAGACAGATTCACAGCTGGATTCTACCAGAGGTACAAAGACGAGTTGGTACCATTCCTTCTGAAACTATTCCAAACAATAGAAAAAGAGGGACTCCTCCCTAACTCGTTTTATGAGGCCAACATCATCCTGATACCAAAACCTGGCAGAGACACAACAAAAAAAGAAAATTTCAGGCCAATATCCCTAATGAACATTAATGCAAAAAATCCTCAATAAAATACTGGCAAACTGAATTCAGAAGCATATCAAAAAGCTTATCCCCTATGATTAAGTCAGCTTCATCCCTGGAACGCAAGGCTGGTTCAACATACATGAATAAATGTAATCAATCACATAAACAGAACCAATGACAAAAACAACATGATTATCTCAAAAGATACAGAAAAAGGCCTTTGATAAAACTCAATACCCTTTTATGCTAAAAACACTCAATAAATTAGGTATTGATGGAACATATCTCAAAATAGTAAGAGCTATAAGAGCACATGTTCTCACTCATAAGTGGTAGTTGAACAATGAGAAAACATGGACACGAGGAGGGAAACATCACACACCAGGGCCTTTCGGGGTGGAGACAAGTGAAGGGAGAGCATTAGGACAAATACCTCATGCATGCAGAGCTTAAGACCTAGATGACAGGTTGATGGGTGCAGCAAACCACCCTGGCACATGTATACCTATGTAACAAACCTGCATGTTCTGCACATGTATCCCAGAACTTAAACTATTAAAAAAAAAATGGCAAAAACTGCAATTACTTTTGCACCAACCTAATAAAACACCTTGTTCAAGCTTAAGAGATGCAGCATGCATTAATCTTTAAGTAGGCTCTTTATGTGTCTGTAAGCCTTTTGTAAAGGATATTTCTCTCTTAATTTTTAGCACATAATGAACTCTAAAGGACACTGGAGGTTGTTTTCTGATATTTTCTTTCTTCCCACTGACTAGGAACAATGCTCTGAACACAGTGAAGACTCGGTAACTTACCAACCACCTCAGTGCATTTCAGAGCACCGGTCTAAGGGGGAGCAAGGTGTCTTATTAACAGATGAAAGTGACTCCAAAATACAAATACAATTATTCTCTTCACTTCATTTTGTCCTCTCTTTAGTTCCTAAATGACATGTGTATGCTTGGTGAGCATCGTGTCAAAAATATATATATATAAAAGCATGCATTTTGAAATCAGACATAAGGACCTCAGTTCCAGGCCCTCGTCTTCAATGATCAGCTGTGTAACTACTGACAAGTTGCTTGACCTCTGTAGGCCTGTATTCTACCAATATAATGGATTTTGTCAGAGCTCATTGAGACATGCCTAGCAAAGTGCCTGCTCCATAGCAGATGCCTGTGTTCATAATTGGTGCTGTTCACCAAGGATTTTCAGCTCTACCCTCTTCCAAGAAAACTTTCCTGCCCTCTGAAAGTTGGGTATACAGACATATGATTTGCTTTGGCCAGTGGAATGGAAATGCGAATCATTTGTTTCACTTTGAGAATCAGTATGTGAGCTATCACTTTCCTTTTCTGATGCTCTAGAAATGGTGGAATCACATGTTAAGATGAAGCCTCACTTACCCGTGTCTCTGAGTAACTTCAGTGAGTGGAGACACACCAACCCCCACAGATACCAACCTAACTTGGACCTGTAGTCAAAGCAAGACATGAGCTTTTCTTATATAAGTCAGTGAGATTTGGAGCTTATTTGTTACATGATGCTCACCAAGCATCAGTGGTATTTGTTACAGTGTATGCTGACAATTATTGTGCTTAATAAATAGTAGCTCTTTTTCCCCATTAAGTCTCATTAACTGTACATTTCCCTGTTGCATTTTTTTTCTTAGAAACTGGTCTAATCTCAAAGTTCACTCTGACATAAATAAGTTCGTTTCCTTGATAGAGCATGTGGGCAAGAAATTTATAGTTTTTTCAAAAATTAAACTTTTATTTAAAGGCAACTTAAGGGGATGGGGCTTATAATCTTCCCTTATGCTGTACTTTCTAGGTCCTCTGGAGCTATTGCTCTTTATGACTTTTTCCACTTCCACATATCAAAACACCTCCAGAGTTAAACAGTTTCACATTAGATTCCATAACCTAGCTAGATCACGTATCACAGAAATAGAAGGTTAAAGTTGTATTGTAAGTATATGTATGTGTAGTGGTTAGTGGAGGGTTGTTGTTACTTCCTGTTATTAACATAGATGCAGAATGAATGGATCATCAATCTGAGAGGGTAGCAGCGTTTCCCAATTATCTGTTGCCGCCTAACAAACTGCCCCAACACTTAGTTGGTTAAAACAAAAACCATTTAATTTTATCTCATAATTTTTGTAGATCAGGAATTTGAGAAGGATCAATTCTCAAATCACTAGATCATCTGCTAGATGATTCCTCTGTTCCATGTGGCATAGATTAGGTCACTCAGTGGTGTTCATCTGGTAGCTAGAAAGGTCTAGAGAGTCCAAGATGGTTACACTCACATGTCTGATCCTTGGGGCAATGCCTGGAAGGCAGAGCTTGGCTCGTCTGTTAACTGGAATGCTGACATGGTAGTCTCAGGGTAATTGGATTTTTCACAAGGTGGGTGAAAGGTTAAAGCTCCCAGAGAGAATGTTCTAAGGCATAATATGCTAGAATTCTTATGACCTAGCCTTGTAAGTCCTAGAACATCACTTCTAGTGAATTTCACCAGTCAAAGAAGACTAGTAAAGGGCATCCAGCTCACATGGAAGGAACGTAATTTCATGACTCAATGAGAGTGCCAGCAAAGCATTTGCAACTGTCTTTATTATACCATAGAACCACATCCTCTTGAATGCTTCTCTGATCCCCTAAGATATCATTAGGTCCAAAAACTCCTGTCACTACATTAAAATTTGATGAGCAAAAAGTAACTCCTTTAAAAGTTTAAATGCCTTCCTTTTTGCCCCAGAGGGTTATCTAAACTCATTTACAAAACCCTGCTATGCTCAATATTTTTCTTGTCCCTGCAATTGCACTCTCCACCTTTGCTATATTCCCTGGAAGTCTGGCCTCTAAGGGCTACCTCAGTGGATCCCTTGCCCTTAGGTTTCCAGCTAGGGGCAGTCAATAGGGGACACTGGCAAGGAAGTAAAGACTAAGAGGAGAGTGAGCAAGAGCATTTCCCTTCAGCTTCCAAGTCACTGTAGTTGATCCTATTCATCTAGCTGAGCTAAGGCCAAGACCCCTGGCAGCAAGGACCCTCTAGAATGACAGCTATTCAGCTATTTTCTCCAGTCCCAACAATTTCCTTCTCTCCTTGTCACTTCAGACTTACATATGATTTGCCTTTATTTCTCTTGCATTTAGCTCAGTGTCTAGGTGTTTAACGAATGTTTGGAGAAAGAACTGTTGGATGAATGGGTAAATGAGAGAATGGCAAAGGACGTACATTTAAGAGAAGAAAATATTCATGGCAACTGAGTGTCAGGATTAGGATTACGAAACTTCTTATCTTCCTCTCCTCTAGAGAGAGGAAAAAGAAAAAAAGAAAAATCAACAAAAAGAAATGCCTGTCCTCTCAGAAGAGAGCAAATGCTGTTCTTTCATAGACGTTGAAGCTAACGAAAATACTAAGGGTTACACATCAACAATTCCTTGGCACACAAAGGTCTCACTGGCAGCAGCAAGTATATACTTCCATATGACTGAAAGTCTATAGTTCTCTGCCTGATGAATTCCTCAAGTTCAGCTGGCCAACTTGGAGCCTCATGATAGCACTTAGAAGCAGAGTTTCTTTGTATGAGGTAAAGTGCAGAGAGCTAGAATAAATGCCAATCCCCAGTGATCTTTTGTCCCTTTTCAAATAAACAGATGGCATTACTGGGAACATGGAATGCTGGCCTTTCCTGTTGGAAATCCAAAGGAGAAACATTGAGCCCCCAAGGAAGCTGCTGCTCTCATGGAAAAAAGGGTGCCCCTTACATCTGAAAAGAATCATTCAACAGTGTCAAGGGGCTAAAACACCCATTTCTACAGCTCAGAGCAGGACCTAGTTGAAGACACAAAGGGAGAAGACCAAATGGTACAGAGCTCTAAATGGGTCTGTTTTGAAGGTATTTCTGAACTGGGCCAGAAGTGATCTGAGCCCTCATCCTGCATTTGTTCTTCCCTTCCTAGCTGACCCTGGGCAAGCTACTCTTGTTTCTAGGGTTCTACTTCCTCCTCCATAAATTGGAAGGCTGGAACAGATATTCCCAATGAACTTATCTCAGATCCACCGTTCTGAAATCACAAGTCTCAAAGCCCGGCAACAAAGCACTAATACAGTGGGTTTTACTCTTAATCTTTCTCCCAAATCCCAGTTTTCTCATACATTTTTAAAAAAGAGAATTGGAGCATACAAAGATCTACAACTAGTTTAAGTCTCGCCTTTTTTTCATCAATGTACACACCCCTGCTAAACTCACCTTTTTAGCCCTAAAAATCCCAACTGGTTATTAACAGCTGAGTGTGATTTAGCATAAACTCACAGTGTGTCTGGTGACCTGGAGAAAAGTCATTTTGTACAACCAATTTGTGGTATCATAGCCATCTTAAAAGATAACAAAACCTGAGTTTAAAAGAAGAGAAGAAAGGCTGGAGATTCTCAGCTGTGTTCAAGAAGATTTTTAGGTGCTCTTGAAAAAATTCCTGTTATTTCAAAGTTCTACCAAGCCTCTGTTCTAGGAACTATTTCTTCTCCCCAGAGTCCATCTATGGAAAAAAAAAAAAGGCAATTTTTCTCAAGAAGAATCAATGTAGTAATAATAATAGAAATATGTGATGATGATGATATCTGACATTTATATGGCCTCTGGTATGGATCAGGTATGATTCTAAATGTCTTATATATATTAATTAACTGATTCTTCAGCACAGCTTTTAATGATAGATACTATTATCATCTCCATTGGCAAATAAGAAAGCTGAGGATCAAAAAGATTAAGTAATTTTCTTAAGGTCTTCCAGCAGAGCTGGTGGCAGCACTGGTATTCCAACTCAGGCAATTTCACACCAGTATTAATGCTTTCAACTCACTGTACTGAATGGTTTCTCCCACATCAGAATGTATCATTCCAAAAAAATCTGGAAAGAATGTTTTGAACAGTTATAACAGTGGAAGAATGGGCATGAATTTTTATCTCTAAGGTCAGTTTAATTTGTATACCTACTTAACTATTACCCAGGAATAATAGGAATAATGTCAAAAGCATTTATCTTGTCAAAAAAATAATTGGTTTGCCAAGCGTAATGTTGATTATTTTTTACCCTAAGAATTGAGCACAGATTGGCAAGCCACAAAATCTGCATTCCTGGGCTCCTTTACCCTATTTGAAATATGTTATCCCAAACTGCAGTCCCAGACCAGTTCCTTTGAATCACCATGGCAACCAGTGTCAGCAGACATGCCCCCATGTAAATTTACAGGGGAAGGGCTGTCATTAAAATCCTATTTGTGGTAGGAAGGAGGTATGTGGATGGAATCTGTCCTACCAGAGACTTTTCATTCTAAAAAGGGAAACACTCTTGCTTTTGTCAGAACTTTCTGTTGTCAGGTCTTAATATATTAATTTCTTTTCCTCTCCCTGGAAGAGGTTAATGAAAATCCTTAATTTTTGTTTCCCTTCACAACTGTAATTGTAAAATTTCTTGTGCACATGTGTGCATATGTATTATGTGCATATGCCTGCATCTGTACACACATATGTGCATATGTGTATATATACATATACAGTGAATGCACATGTATATACACACAATGTGCACATACACACCTAACACATGCATGCACATATGTACTGACTTCCCAACTCTCCACGTCATAGCACACTCAGCTTAAATGACTCTGACAGATGACCTGCTTGTCTGGAAGTAGATTCAGCGGCATCTACCTTCTCTGCCTGTAATGAAAAAAGGGCCCACTCAAATGTGATCTGATTCATTAAGGTTATCATTGACAGAAAAGTCCCTGCTTGCTCCTCCCTGCCTCCCATACTCTGTCAACAGGGCCAAGCCTATCTGCCCATTGTTTCTCTTGCCACCTCAGACTGTTCAAAAAGGATTAGAGAAAAAGAGATGGGCTGGGCACAGTGGCTCACGTTTGTAATCCTAGCACTTTGGGAGGCTGAGGCGGGAGGATTGCTTGATCTCAGGAGTTCAAGACCAGCCTGGAAAACATGTTGAAACCTTAACTCTACAGACAGTATAAAAATTAGCCCAGTGTGGTGGTGCACACCTGTAGTCCCAGCTACTCGGGAGGCTGAGGTGGGAGGATGGCTTGAGCCTGGGAGGTGGAGGTTGCCATGAGCCAAGATTGCACTCCAGCTGGGTGACAGAGCCAGACTTTGTCTCAAAAATCAAACAAATAAATGAATAAAGAAAGAGAGATAAAGGCAGAAAACCATCAAATTTTTTCAAAATTTATATCATTCATTTTTAACAATGGCTTTAAAACCATCATCAAATTGAGACCGTGGCCTCAGAGGAATTAGCAAAACCTATCCTGCAAGAGAGAACTGCCTTACAAATTTTAACTAGGTTCTGGGCCTTTTAAATGTCCCTTTCAACACTGAGTCTGCAAGTTAAGAGAACCCAAAGTCATGAGGAGAAATAGTAGGCAATAGGAAAGTCAACCTGCAGGAAATATAGGACAAAAGCACAGGTTTCATGGTGTGATAGAAAAGCCCCAGATGGCGACTTGAGTGAGTTACCTGGGCATGAGAATGACTTCTCCTAGATGTCTAGTCCTTCTACTTTGAGAATGGGGGTGGGAGATTGGATTCATTTATCCAAGGCTTCTCCCATTGCTACCAGCTTAGGTTTCTATGCAAACATTCTAAAACTATGACAAGCCCTGGGTGCGGCTGGCTCCAACCTCTTCAGCATAGTTCATTCACCTCATATCCTGGAAAATCTACTCATGCTGCTTCTGCAGGCCCTGAGTGGCTACACTGCAGAAATAAACACTCTGACATCTACACCCATGGAGGGAAATGAAAGGTGACCCTGGAAAAAATAAGGTAATTTTGTATCAGTTGCTAACCCAAGGGACTTTGTAAGTTAGGGAAATCAGAGTATAGGCTGAAGTTCTTAGTACTTCTGTTTGTGTATTTGAATTATAAACATATATATGCGCATGTAGATATGTATGCCTCGTATACACAGAACTTATCCAACAAATATATCGGGTTATGAGGAAATGACATGCAAACAAGGATAAGCATCACATCATGGGTTGTAACAGTGAAATAAACAAACATAATAAATAGTAAATAATTTAAATATCCACTGATACACTACAGGTAAAGTAGATAACATATCCATACTATGCAGTTGTGACAAAGATTAAAGTAAATTTGTGGAAGCTGACATTTAAAAAAAAAAAAAAACTCCAAGTTTTTTTTTTTTTGAGATGGAGTCTCACTCTGTCGCCCAGGCTGGAGTGTAGTAGTACAATCTCAGCTCACTGCAACCTCTGCCTCCCAGGTTCAAGCAATTCTCCTGCCTCAGTTTCCCAAGTAGCTGGGATTACAGGCATGCACCACCACACTCAGCTAATTTTTGTATTTTTAAGTGGAAACAGGGTTTCACCATATTGGACAGGCTGGTCTTGAACTCCTGATCTTGTGATCCACCTGCCTCAGCCTCACAAAGTGCTGGGATTACAAGTGTGAGCCACCGCACCCAGCTGTTTTTAAAACTTAATAATCTGCCACTATTTTTTTTTTCTTTAAAGAATGCTCTCTCATTCTTTTCTCCCTCCCCCAACCTCCTGTGTAACATTCTATCTTTAAAGTGTTTCTAGAAGGGTCACAGTAGTATTAGTGGTTGTATATGGGGAAGAAGGCCAGGGTCAGAAGCCTGGGCTAGGAGGGAGACTTACTTTTGTAGGGTTTAATGTTTTTTTTTTAATACTAAGACCACAGCTATTTTTCCAATTAAAAAAAAAGGTTTGCTTCATATAAAAACAAACAAACAAATGAAAACACAACAGCAACAAAAAACTTCGATAAAGTTCACCAAAGCTATTTTCCCTTTATGACATCACTATGTGGCAATTTGGGTCTGAGACTCTCTCTCTAGAAGAAAAAGGCTTTGGTTATTATTTTAAAGAGAGTGAAGATTTTAAAAAATAGAAGAGGAGGGGAATAGAGGGAAAGAGAGAAAAGTCTCCTTCTGAGGTGAATGTCAAAAAATTACATCTAGTATCAATACCCACAGGGAAAAGCAATTAAGGGAAGCTAAGTGAGGGGAAATCATAAAAAAAGATCAGGGAAATTACTTCTGAGTTAAAGCCAAAGGCAATGACCCAGTTGTATAATGTTTAGGAAGGATTTGGCAGTTGGCTTTTACATATCTGAAAGGAATAAACAGTTAACACTAAAAACACTAAACACTAAAAAATTATAGGTGATAAAGGAAAAACATTTTCATTCTTAATAAACCCACTTTAAGTAAAACTCCCTCATTCTTTTTCCCAAGAGTCTTTGTAAAGATGAAAATCAAATATTAATTAATTCTTCTGAGAAACAATATTCAAGCATCTTGGAGTAAATTTTTGGATAAAGGAGCCACAGTGACAGGGCTCCAAAGTTGCACCTAAATTGTTTTATAAGTGGACCAAGTCACTTAGAAGAAATCTTTACCACAAAGTTGATGATTAGTCCAAGCAAGACACCATTTTGTTGTCACAGTAATAAACAAGATATAGTAATTAGCTGTGACAACACCTTCTCCTTTCAGGGTTGTGAAAAGTAGCACAAGATAAGAGACACTCACACATCAATTAGAGCCTACAACTAAAGTTGCAACCTATGCTTAATATTCAGTGAATTTATATTCGACAATCACCGAAAGAAAGAAACTAACCACATCCCATACCATGCAAACACACGCACGCACATACACACACACTCAAACACAAACACATACAATAGAAACCACTTCTGTGCTATTCAGTTTCAAGCATCTCCTCTATGCAGTTCTTTTGATTTTTAATTTTCCTACATCATTAAAGATTTTTATTAAAATAAATTTCCATAAATTACTGGGGCACAGGTGGTATTTGGCTACATGGGTAAGTTCTTTTGTGGTGATTTGTGAGATTTTGGTGCACCCCTCACCCGAGCAGTATACACCACACCATATTTGTAGTCTTTTATCCCTCATACCCCTCCCACTCATCTCCCCAAGTCCCCAAAGTCCATTATATCATTGTTATGCCTTTGCATCCTTATAGCTTAGCTCCCACGTATCAGTGAGAACATATGATGTTTGGTTTTCCATTCCTGAGTTACATCACTTAGAATAATAGTCTCTAATCCCATCCGAGTCACTGCAAATACTGTTAATTCATTCCTTTTTATGGCTGCGTAGTAATCCATCATATATATTTTTATGGCTGTGTAGAATTCTATCATATATATGTGTATATATACGTGTGGGTGTGTATATATATATATATATATATGTGATGTATGTGTGTATATATGTGTGTGTGTTTATATATGTATATAAGTGTATATATATATATATATATATATATACACACACACACACATATATATGTGCACCACAGTTTCTTTATCCATTCTCCTCTTTTCTTGGTTAATCTTGCCAATGGTCTATCAATTTTATCTTTTCAAAAAACCAGCTTATATTTCATTCATCCTTTGTAATTTGTTTCATTTACCCTTTGTAATTCTTTTTGTTTCAATTTCATGTAGTTCTGCTCTGATCTTGGTTATTTCCTTTCTTCCACTGGGTTTGGGTTTGGTTTATTCTTATTTCTCTAGTTCCTTGAGGTATGACCTTAGAGCGTCAGTTTGTGCTCTTTAATTCTTTTTGATGTAGGCTTTTAGGGCTATAAATTTTTCTCTTAGCACTGCCTTTGCTATATCCCAGAGGTTTTGACAGGTTGTGTCATAACTGTTGTTCAGTTCAAAGAATTTTTTAATTTTCATCTTGGCTTTGTTTTTGATCCAGTGCTCATTCTGGAGCAGGTTATTTAATTTCCAGGTATTTGCATGGTTTTGAAGGTTCCTTTTGGAGTTGATTTCCAATTTTATTCCATTGTGATTTGAGAGAGGGCTTGATATAATTTCAATTTTTTTAAATTGAGGTTCATTTTATGGCCTTTCATATGGTCTTAGAGAAAGTTCTATTCACTGTTGAATAGAATGTGTATTCTGTGGTCGTTGGATGAAATGTTCTGTATATATCTGTTAAGTCTATTTGTTCCAAAATATAGTTAAATTCATCGTTTCTTTGTTGACTTTCTGTCTTGATGACCTGTCTAGTATGGAAGTCCCCCCCTAGTATTCTGTTACTCTCTATCTCATTTCCTAGGTCTATTAGTAATTGTTTTATAAATTTGGGAGCTCCAGTGTTAGATGCATATCTGCTTAGGGCTGTGATATTTTCCTGTTGGACAAGGATTTTACCGTCATATGGCTCTCTTTGTCTCTTTTAATGGCTGTTGCCTTAAAATTTGTTTTGCCTAAGAATAGTCACTCCTGCTCACTTTTAGTGTCCATTTGCATGAAATGTCTTTTTCCACCTCTTTAAGTTCATGTGAGTCCTTATATGTTAAATGAGTCTCCTAAAGGCAGCAAATAGTTGGTTGGTGAGTTCTTATCCATTCTGTGGTTCCGTATCTTTTAAGTGGAGCTTTTAGGCCTTTTACATTCAGTGTTAGTATTGAAATGTGAGGTACCATTGCATTCATCGAGCTATTAGTTACCTGTGTATTTTGGGTTTTTGGGGTTTTTTTGTTGTTTTTTGTTTTGCTTTTTAATTTGTATTTTTGTTTTATAGGTCCTGTGTGATTTATGCTTTAAAGAGATTGTGTTTTGATGTGTTTCCAGGATTTGTTTCAAGATTTAGAGCTCCTTTTAGCAGTTCTTGTAGTGGTGGCTTGGTAATGACAAATTTTCTCAGCATTTGTTGTCTGAAAAAGACTGAATCTTTCCTTCATATATGATGCTTCATTTTCCTAGATACAAAATTCTTGGCTGATAATTGTTTTGTTTGAAAAGGCAGAAGGTAGGGCCCCAATCCCTTCTGGCTTGTACAGTTTCTGCTGAGAAATTTGCTGTTAATCTGATAGGTTTTCCTTTATTGGTTACCTGGTGCTTCCATCTCACAACTCTTTAGATTCTTTCCTTTGTCTTAACTTTGGAAAACTTGATGAAAATGTGCCTAGGTGAATATCTTTTTTGGATGAATTTCCCAAATGTTCTTTGTGCTTCTTGTATTTGGATGTTTGTGTCTTTAGCAAGGCCAGGGAATTTTTCCTCAATTATTCCCCCAAATATGTTTTCCAAGCTTTTAGATTTCTCTTCTTTCTTAGAAACACCATTATTCTTAGGTTTGGTTGTTTAACAATTCCAGACTTCTTGGAGATTTTGTTCATATTTTCTTATTCTTTTTTGTCTTTGTTGGATTGGGTTAATTTGAAGACCTTGTCTTCAAGCTCTAAATTTCTTCTTCTACTTGTTCAATTCTATTGCTGAGACTTCCAGAGCATTTTGCATTTCTAAAAGTGCATTCAAAGTTCCTGAATTTTAAATTGTTTTTTTAAGCTATTTCCTTGAATATTTCTCCCTTCACTTCTTGTTTCATTTTTTGGATTTCCTTGCATTAGGCTTTGCCTGTCTTTGGTCCCTGCCTGATTAGCTTAATAACGAACCTCCTGAATTTTTTTTTTTTCAGGTAAATCAGGGATTTATTCTTGGTTTGGATCCATTGCCAGTGAACTAGTGTGATTTTGTGGGATGTTGACGAGCCTTGTTTAATCATATTACCAGGGTCAGTTTTCTGTTTCCTTCTCATTTGGGTAGGCTCTGTCAGAGGGAAGGGCTGGACTGAAGGCTGTTGTTCAGATTCTTTTGTCCCACATGGTGTTCCCTTGATGTAGTACTTTCCCTTTTCCTATAGATGCGGCTTCCTGTGAGCCAAACTGCAGTAACTGTTGTCTCTCTTCTGGGTCTAGACACCCAGAAAGTCTACTCAATTCCAGGCTGTTACTAGGGGTTCTCTGCACAGAGTTCTGTGATATGAACCATCTATGGGTCTCTCAGTGGTGGATACCAGTACCTGTTCCAGTGGAGGTGGTAGGGGTTCAACGGACTCTCTAAAGGTTCCTAACTTTAGTGGTTCAATGCTTTATCTTTGTGTTGTTTGGCCTCCTGCCAGGAGGTGGTGCTTTCTAGAGCGCATCAGCTGTGGTAGTATTGGGAAGAACCGGTGGTAGGTGGGACCCTAGAACTCCCAAGATTATATGCCATTTGTCTTCTGCTACCAGGGTGGGTAGGGAAGGACCACCAGGTAGGGGCAGGGCTAGGCATGTTTGAGCTCAGACTCTCCTTGGCCAGGTCTTGCTGTGACTGCTGTGGGAGGTGGGAGTGAGATTCCCATGTCACTGGATTTGCGTAGCTAGGAGGATTATGGCTGCCTCTGCTGAGTCATGCAGGTTGTCAGGGAAGTGGAGGAGAGCTGGCAGTTACAGGCTTCACCCAGCTCCCACACAAACTGAAGGGTCAATCTCGCTCCCACCGTGCCCCTCCTGAGTTTGTTAAAGCCCCTAGTTTGTTATAAAGCAGAGAGCACTATGGGTTTGAAAACCTGCCCCAGGCTACCTGCCTCCCAGCTGTGAAAGAAAAGGGCTTGGTTATTCCCCCATCTGTGGAGCCTGCACACTGGATTTGCACTCTCCCCTGAGTTCTGGCCCGAAGGCTTCTCACCCAGAATTTCTAAATTGTTGCAAAGTTCAGCTATAGATTTGCTTCTCCCTATATAGTTTTGCCCCATGCTCCTTTCCCACTGGATGCCTTTGGTGCCAGGCAGGAGTGGCCTGCTAGGGGACTCAGGGAGCTCCCAGGGTCTTTCTGCTGCTTCCTCTACCCCTGTATTTCGCTCAGCTCTCCAAATTGACTCAGCTCCAGATAAAGTTGGAAACTTCTCCCACAAATCAACCTTCAGCTTCTCCAGTGGGAATGTGTTTGGGAGAGGAAGGTCTCCTTTTCCTACTTCAGTGGTTGGAGCACTCAGTTTTGGGGTATGTCCTGGGTCTTGCAGGTGCAGTCCACTTCTTTCAGAGGGTCCGTGGGTCCTCTCAAGATTGTTGGTTGGTTCTTGCAGTCGATCTGGAGCTAAAATTCACAGTACAAGCCACCGCACTCTGCTCTGTCCAGAGCTGCGATCTAGTCCTGCCTTCTGTCCATCATGATGATCCAACCTCTTCTCTATACAGTCCTTTAAATGTTCATTGTATGATCACTTAAAGCTCTGGAACCTTGGTACATCTACATTGCTTGACTTCATTTACCAAGATAAATTGTCTTACTACTAAAACTTTATCCATTCAGATCTCTTCACAGATGAGGCATTTTAAACTAGTTAAAAAAATGTAGGTATATAATTTAGTAAAAACAGTTGCATTTGTCATGAGAAAAGTTAATGAAAATATCAGAATTCTTAAGAGCCCAATTAATCTGAGTTATTCATTGCACACCTTCTGTGCACTGGATGCAAATGTATTCAGGTCCTTTATTGCAAAAATGAAGTGTTAGACTGAGAAACTGAAGCCATATAAAAGGAGTAACTGGCTTCTCAAATATAGTCATTTTGTGCTGAATTATTATAAACAATCTCTCATCCCCTTTACCAGGATTAGTGTTTATTGTTAATGGAAGGTCATAACTTTTACTTTATTATTTGTGTGTTTGATTGCCAGAATTATTGGTGGTATACTATTGTTATTTGAATGCATGAATTTTTTGTTTACACATAAGAAAGTACATGTTGATTTCTTTTAGAAAGATCAAGATTTATTATTATGGATGTGAAATATTCAGGACACTTTAAATTGGCTTATGATAAATTATATATATATGAAATACCATCTAGAAATATTCTGCCTATGTTATCATTATGGATGCTCAAAAGTTATGCTTCTATTAAAGTAATAGATAACACTGACTTGAGCAAACAAAATCTTCTTAAAGGAGAAAAAAATGAGAATTATCTTTTAGTACATTTAATTACTTCATCATTTTTATTTTCCATGTAACCAAAATTTTTGGCTAAAAATTGAAACTAAAAATACCATAAGCACACTAATATTGAATGATATTTTTGTAACTTTTAGACTTTCTGATTAACAATCATTACTCTGTAAATATCTAAGTTCTCAGGTACTTAAGTTTAGGGTCTTGGGAGTTAACTCTGTTTAATTCCACATTTGTCTAAATTTATTGAAAATTGATGCAATTATTTCTCTCTTATAGTAGGACTCATCCTTAAAATGTATATAGTTTTACAGTACAATTTAAAATACGGAACCTGGTAAGACTAATTTACATTTACATCCCACTGAGACTGTGTAATTGCTAGAATTCCACATGCATATTTAAAATACATACATATTATAAATTCCTTGCTATGACATGGAGCTGCACAAGACTCATTTTGGATATCTAATTAATACAAAAAGATCCTATAGATGGCAGCTTTAAAGTGCATAACTTTAAAGGCACTAACTTCAGGAAATTCCAAAGTCTTCCAGTTAAGCATTTACCTAGTTATAATTAGTTCCAAAATTCAAAATCAATACTTTGTATGAGGGTATAATTCATAAAGTGGAAGGCACACTGTAGGCAAAGACATATTTCACTCCCAAAATATTGGCATGATTATCTCTTGGATTTAAGAACAAGCAAAGATGAAATTACATAAACATTTTCTATAAATTATTTTCCTTCATGTCTGTGGAACCAAAGAAATATTCCAAGATATCAGAGACTGATATTAACAATTTTCCAGGAGGAAAATGAAACAGGCAGTTGCAGCCACACTGTCCATTGAAAACAACGCTGCACAGAATCTTTGGAATCAGTTGATTTACATCAATGTGTCTAATGTGCCCCAAGAGAGTCACTGTGTCTTCAAATCACAAATGACTTCAGTGCTGTGGATATAGGAGAAGCACAAGGAAATCATCAAGCCTTACAGTAAATTCAGGAATCCTGCCAAAAGCGACCAGAAGCACTTTGCTCTGTTGACTGATAGAAGACTTGGCTGCTCCTATTCAAATAATTCCTATTCAAATCACTGTTCCGTGTGCTCTCACCATAACACATTAGCTAGGCACGTAAATTCTTCCCTTTCAGGTGAGACTCAGAGATTTTTACTCCTTTCAGAAGCCACACAAATGGTAAGTGACTGAGCAAAGACTCTACAAAGATCTAGTAACTTTTTATCCTGTGGTCTTTCCACTGAGCTGCACTGCCTCTAGATAAATTTATTCTTTATCATATTAGAGTTTAATGGTTATAACAGTACCATTTCCCATTATTAAAAATAAAACTGCATAGGGGTTTCTTGCGATTTTAGTTTACCAAAAACAGCAATGCTTGTGCATACAGAAAGAAATATGCCATGAGATATTTGTAAATATTAGAGCTGGGACAAACTTCAGGAGATGAACTAATGCTCATTTAACTATTCTCCTCTGCCTCTAACACAGTAGTTGTTATGTAAACAAGTCTCTGGCATAAAAAACCCTCCCATATATAGTTACTGCTACCAAGTGTTTATTGAGCTACTATAGATGTCAGTGCCCTATGTCCCTTTTACCCTCAATGATTTTCACACATGCTAGCCCATCTTCCAACTACCACCTACATCTCTTTCCTTGAGGGCTTGCTCTGGTCACTGGATCCTTCTCTGCTCATACACATGGAAGGTTGTAGTGCCAGAGAATTAAGAATCTATGACTGATAGAAATTGGTAGATTAATACATCAATTTCTTCTGTTTTCTAGGGAGATACCTTGGAAGACCATCTTCCAAACTGGTTCTCAGAGTTCCCCAGTAAGATTAAACTCCAATTACTCACATTGCAAATGTGTGTGGTAATGCACTTCTTATTGGCTTTCTTCTCTTTCTTGTCTCACTTCTCTACCCACCTACCACATTTCCTGAGGTGACCTCTGTCTTATATTGGGCTGCTATGACAAATAATCATAGACTGCATGACTTATAAACAACAGAAATTTACTTCTCAAAGTTCTGGATACTGAAAGTCTATGATCAGGATACCAACATGGTGAGGGCTCCCTTCCAAGTTGCAGTGTCAACTTTTCATTGTGTCCTTACATGGCAGAAAGAATTAGAGAGCCCTCTAAGGTGTCTTTTGTAAGGGTACTAATCCCATTCATGAAGACACTACCCTCTTGACCTAAATTACCTCCCAAAGGTCCTACTTTCTAATGCCATCACATTGGGGATTAAGATTTCAACATATCAGTTTTTTTGGAGAGGGACACATCAGTCCATAACAACCTCTCAAACTACTTGCACCCAAATCCTTGTCTTGGAGTCTGCTTCTGGTGACCCAATCTAAGATATTAAGTGTTTTACTATGGGTCACTTTTGAAGCTTAGTGCATTTTTGTTTTATATTAATTAATCCTCAGGATAATCCTGCAAGCTTTTTTTGTTTTTATTTTTTTTAGTAGAGATAAGGTTTTACCACTTTGGCCAGGCTGGTCTCAAACTCCTGACCTCAAGTGATCC
>CAUYLG010008260.1:0-169573 GCA_963573385.1 Cacajao melanocephalus | reverse complement strand
GTATGTGCCTGTGAGGTTGTCCATAAGTAGAGAAGTCACACATTTTGAATCTGTAAGGATAATAATAACATTAGCTCTTATTATTATTAAGATGGAGTCTCACTCTGTCACCCAGTGCAGCAGCATGATCTCGGCTCACTGGCTGGGACTACAGGTGTGTGCCACCATGCCCAGCTTATTTTTTGTATTTTAGTAGAGACGGGGTTTCCCCATGTTGGCCAGGATGCTCTCTATCTCCTGACCTCGTGATCCACCCACCTTGGCCTCCCAAAGTGCTGGGATTACAGGCGTGAGCCACCATGCCCATGCTTTTTTTCTTTTTTGAGATGGAGTCTCGCTCTGTCACCCAGGCTGGAGTGCAGTGGCACCATCTTGGCTCACTGCAGCCTCCACCGCCTGGGCTCAAGGGATTCTCCTGCCTCAGCCTCCTGAGTAGCTGGGATTACAGGTACCTGCCATCCTACTTAGCTAATTTTTGTATTTTTAGTAGAGATGGGGTTTCTCCATGTTGGCCAGGCTGGTCTCGAACTCCTGACCTCAGGTGATCTACCACCTCAGCCTCCCAAAGTGCTGGGTGAGCCACCATGCCTGGACAAATTTGAGGGGAGTAGGAAATGAGGTCATGTGTCTAAAACTCAACACAGGTCGGGTGTGGTGGCTCACGCCTTTAATTCCAGCACTTTGGGAGGCTGAGGCAGGCGGTTCACCTGAGGTCAGGAGTTTGAGACCAGCCTGGCCAACATGGTAAAACCCTGTCTCTATCAGAAATACAAAAATTAGCTGGGCATGGTGGTACACACTTGTAATCCCAGCTACTTGGTAGGTTGAGGCAGGAGAATCGCTTGAACCCGGGAGGCAAAGGCTGCAGTGAGCCAAGATTGCGCCACTGCACTCCAGCCTGAGTGACCAGAGTGAAACTCCATCTCAAAATTAATAAATAAATAAATAAAACTCAACACAATGCCTGAAACTCAACCAATTTGTCCACAGTCATTACAGACCAAGGCCATGAAAGGCCAGGTTTCTTGACAACATTCAGTTAACATTTAGTCTCTTCTTTCCATTTTGCAGCCTGAAAATTTGTTCTTTTGGATGAAATCCTGTGTCTAGAATCTAGCAAGCAGGGCTGGAGATGCTTCAGGAAAATTAGATGCTGGTGGGGAAATAGAAAATTATGAAATTCCAACCCACTACTTGGAAATGCAAACACGTTTTATTTATTCATGGTCACTAATGTCTTTATTGGAGCTGGAACATCTAACACATTCAAACAACACATGATTAGTCTCCATAACAGGAACAAAACAAGCTCCCAGTGAACTAATCAGCTAATCACGTTACAGAGGGCGTTCAGTGCTTTTCCACCACAAATGTGGCATTCGATGGGTCCCTCAATGCCTTATGTTAATGCACACGTGGACCTCACCTGTCCCAGCACCTGCTGGTGTCAGATGAGTCAGCATCCTGGATCACCACAGCCTGACACCCTCCAGATACTGGGCTCAGCTCCAGGCCCTTAGGGGACCAGACCTGATTCTAGACTATGACAGATCGTAGTGAGACTGAAGAGTGTTGGCTGGCTTGTTTATTTGATTTTAAAAAGAAAAAAACTCACTGTTAAAGAACAAAGGGTGAAAAGCAAACTCCCAGGGCTTGGACTTGTTCCTGACTCCGTGATTTTACATACATATTTGTAAATGCTGAGTCAGTATGGAAAATGCACTCTTTCTTAGCAACCAAATTTATAGAGAAAATTAGATCTGAATGACCCGTGAAAGCAGGCGGGGCTCCAAAGGGGGATTCAGTCCAGAGAAGAGTCTCAGACGATCAAGCTCAGGACTGACTCTCCTCCGAGCCTACATTTGATTCCTAACAATAATCATCGTGAATGTGAAATGAGCACTTTGCGGGCAGAGGTACTATGCAAAGTGTTTTACATTCATTATCTCATTTATTCCTCACAATAACCCCAGAAGCAGGTAAATAGAGGCACAAAAGGGTAAGTATGCTGATCAAGGTTACTCAGCCAGTTGAAAGTGGTAGGTGCAGAATCTGAACTCCAGACCCCAGGTTTTTGGGTATGATGCACACTGACCCAAGAGTGCAGTTCCTTGTGCCCCAAACAGCCAAATAGCAGAGTTCACGGGAAAAAGATGTGACTCTGAGCTAATTAATCTAAACAGTGAACTTCATATTTTCTCTGCACTGAGAGACACCGTTATAGATCATGGGAGCCGAAGGGTAGCAGAATATGTCACCCCAAAACGTGCCACTTAATCGTAAAGATGTCACCCCAAAATATGCCACTTAATCATAAAGATGATTTTGAGCTCAAGATAACTGAGAAGAAGCAGATGCAAGAAAAGCTCTCTGGCTGGGTATAGTGACTCACATGTGTAATCCCAGCACTTTGGGAGGCCCAGGCAGGCGAATCACTTGAGGCTAGGAGTTCGAGACCAGCCTGGCCAACATAGCGAAACCCGGTCTCTATTTAAACAAACAAACAAAAAAAAAAACTACAAAAATTAGCCAGACGTGGTGGTGCACGCATGTAGTCCCAGATACTCAGGAGGCTGAGGCATGAGAATTGCTTCAAGCCCAGAGGCAGAGATTGCAGTGAGCTGAGATCACGCCACTGCACTCCAGCCTGGGTGACAGAAGTCTCTGACAGAAAAGTGCTCTGCCTTCCCCTATTTGCCTAAAAGCAGGACAAAAGTTTGTTAAGATATCCTCCCTCCCCTCTCTACCACAAAGGACAGAAATTAATCACTGGAAACAGCTCTAGACCTTTAGCCCGCAGGGCACCAAAGGAATCAACATAGTAACCCTCCCTAGCCCTTATCCTGCATTAGTTTTCCCATGTATTTATTTGCCTGTGCACATTTTACCAGAAGCTCAAAGTCCTTTTCCTTTGTCTTGTCGTTTTCTTTCTTTTTTTTTTTTTTTAGATGGAGTCCCACTCTGCCACCCAGGCCAGAGTGCAGTGCTGTGATCTCAGCTCCCTGCAACCTCCGCCTCCCGGATTCAAGTGATTCTCCTTCCTCAGCCTCCTGAGTAGCTGAGACTACAGGAGCGCACTACAATTGTCACTTTCTAAAACTTTTTATTTTTTATTGTTGTTAAGATCTCTATAAAGTCCACATTGTAACCACCCCTTGGAGTTACTCATCACGGGGTGCTCCCGTGGGTATGTGCAATGCCTGCATTAATAAACTGCTGTTGGTTTCTCTCTTGTTAATCTGCCTTCTGTCAATCTAATTTACAGGGCCCCAGCTGGAAAACCTAAGATGGGTAGAGAAAAGAGACTTTTTTTCCTCTCCCCTAAGAGGTAAAGGTGAAGACCCCTGTTTTGTTCTGTTATTTTTGTAAAATGAATAAAGCAGCATTGTTTTACGGATTGTAAAATAAAATATGTGCTTGTTATAAAATATGCAAATGTATACAACTACAGAAAGTGAAAACCCACCGCATATACATGTAATCTCATTTGCCACAGATACCAGACATAATTGCTTTTACTAGCTTCCTCTAAACATATATACGTCTTAAGAATGAATGCAGCAGACTTCTGTTTCCAATCACAGCAAACTAGCTTGTATTAGAGCAATGCTTACACTGAACAAGTAGAAATACTGGTTTCATGACAACAAAAGTAAAAAACTATTTGAGCAACAAATTTTCCATACAGAAAAAATTCCAAATTAGATCAGTAGATACTCGTCTTTACTGGGTGGAGCTTAAATCTCCTTGTGTGGGGGCTGCTCTCAGAGACCCACTTCCAAAGCATGCAGTGCAGAAAGAGGAAAACATGACTTTACTGGAGAAATCTGGCAGACGCTGCTTTAACTATGTCAAAGTCAAAATAAAATGTAGAGACAAATCTCTAAATTTAACTTTTTATTTTGGGAAGCAAGAATTGCAGTTCAGGGCATACACATAGACTGGATGGTTTTAGGTTTATCTGCAGAACAAAGAAAAGGTTGGGGGCTTTATTAAAAAGATAAATGTTGGCCAGGCACGATGACTCATGCCTGTAATCCCAGCACTTTAGGAGGCCAAGGCGAGCAGATCACCTGAGGTCAGGAGTTCGAGACCAGCCTGGCCAACACGGTGAAACCGCATCTCTACTAAAAGTACAAAACTTAGCTAGGTGTGGTGGCGGGTGCCTGTCATCTCAGCTACTCGGGAGGCTGAGACAGAAGAATCACTTGAACCTGGGAGGTGGATGTTCTAGTGAGCTGAGGCTGCGCCATTGTACTCCAGCCTAGAAAATAAGAACGAAACTCCTTCCCCCCCACCAAAAAAAGAATACATGTTATGTACTGTTTTGAAAGAAAGCTCATTGGCACTAGAGAAGCTCTGGGTAGCTGGCAAGCTCTAAAGAGTGACACCATGGGTAAAACTAGTCTTACCGTCACAGCCGGTCATTTCAGCAGCTGCTAGGTAAAATTGGTCTTCAGGTTACAGGCAGTTTTAGCAGCTGGACTTGCAGATAATTCAATACTTGGAGCAGTGCTATGTGCCTCAAGTGCTTTTTTCCACAGCCCCTCGACTCTGATTTAGTTGGGTATGACAAAAATGGCCCAACTTGTGTAATCAGCTTTCACAACTAAGTGATCAAAGTTGAAACCATTAGTAAAAAGTTACATTTACATCATGTACTCCCTGATATAATGCAATCCGTAGAGTACTTAGCATCTCTGACATTTTTCTCCCAAACCCATGATCCCGTCTAATCATAAGAAAACATCGGACAAGCCCAAACTAAGGGACATTCTACGAAACACCTAACCAGTACTTCTCAAAATTCTCAAGGTCATAAACAACAAAACAAGACAAAAAGGCTACTGATAACTGTTACAGACCATAATGTACTCAGGAGATAGGGCAAATAAACGTAATGTGGTACCCTGGATTCTACACTGGAACGGAAAAAGAACATCATGAAAAACCTGGTGAAATCTGAATAAACACAGTTCAGCTAACAGCACTATATCAGTGTCAACTTCATTTTCCTAAATGTAACACAGCTAGTGAGGCAAGATGTTAACAATTAGGGAAACTGGATGAAGGATGTATGGGGACTCCATCCTGTTTTGCAACTTTTATTCCAAAATAAAAAGTTTATTTACATTTTTTATTTGCTGTTTGCAGATAGCAGGTACCTAAAAAAACCAAATCTCTGAGAAAAAGAAGGTGCATTCAGGTGAGGCTGGCAGGATGCCTGGCTCCCCATTGAAGCATTTGCCAATTCATAAGCGCCATAGGGCTAAACTAAGAAGCTCAGAAGCACTCCCCTTGGGGTCTTAGCTGATGCATACGTAGCATTGAGCCTGGCAGCTTGAAAGCTGAGCGGTATTCTCAGCAGTCTCGCATCACTACAGAGACAAAACTTAGAAGTTCAGGGTTCACTGTGGAGGAATAAAGACCCCAGGTCTCCAATTCGGATCCTAGAAGACCTACACCCTAGGAATAAAGGTAAAATGAAAATAACCTGATCCTTCTAAAGACTAAAATTTGATTTCAAACCAAATCAGGCTCAGACTGGATTAAGGTAATCTGTATTTATTCGAACTGCTTGCCAACATAAAAAATAATCCTCTGTGGAGAAAAGTAACATCGTGAGAGCCTCAAATTATCTCCATATTTTTTATACACAATGCCCAGCATTCATTAAAAACCTTAGGTGACACATGGGACATGGTGAAAAGGTCAAACATACATGTAATTGGAATTTCAGACGGAGAGAAAAAGAAGAGAAAGGGACAGTTTGAAGAGCCTGCCGCCAAGTGATGAAAGATATCAAGTCACAGACCCAAGAAGCCCCATGAATGTCAACAAGAATGAACACTAAAAAACTGACTCGACTATCTACACTAAAAGTGCAGAAAATGAAAGACAAAAAAAAAAAAAAAACAAAAAACCTTGTAACGTGACCACAGAATAAAAGGACACATCATTTACAAAAGAACAATAAATTAACAGTTATTCAGCAGAAAGTTTGGAAGCCTATAGAATAATCCAATGGAATATTTGTAGAACTTTCGGTGGCTCAGAAAAGGATTCCCCAAAATATGGCACCGTGGCATGCTGAGTGCTTTGAAAATTAAAAGGCCTCAGAAATAAGCATCAGAAACAAGAACTCTTTCTGACCTTCCCCCCAACATTCCTGTCTCTCCGATCCTCTTTCCCAAAGCACTTAGAGGCACTCTCTCTGGAATTTCCTTATCCGACTAAGAAAGCTCCTTTCCAAATGAAATACAATTAAAACCCCCTCCCTAGGAATCTCATCAAATAATCAGGAAAGATTAACCACAGGCAAAGAGAAGAAGCTGGAAGTCATCACCATGCCCAGACAAACTTTTCATCAATTCTTTTTTTTTTTTTTTTGAGATGGAATTTCACTCTCATTGCCCAGGCTGGAGTGCAATGGTGTGATCTCAGCTCACCGCAACCTCGGCCTCCCTGATTCAAGGGATTCTCCTGTCTCAGCCTCCCAGGTAGCTGGGATTACAGGTGCCTGCCACCACTCCTGGCTAACTTTTTTGTAGTTTTTAGTACAGATGTGGTTTCATCATGTTGTCCAGGTTGCTCTTGAACTCCTGATTCAGGTAATTCACACGCCTCAGGCTCCCAAAGTGGTGGGATTACAGGAGTGAGCCACTGCAGCCAGGCTTCATCAATTCTTTTAAAGGTGACTCTAAGAAATTATTTAGGAGACTTAATTTGCATACTAGGACAACTTGTGTTCCTGTGCAGTTCTGCCCTTCACTTTCCTGTAATGTCCCAACCAGCTTCCAAAGAGAATCATTTACAAAATAATATCTGCCTCCCCACTCCATACATCTCTCCCCTAAGAAGAGAGTATTTAGGCCTGAATGTTCTGTCCCCTCTTTGCATCTGAATACTTTGTATCTGGCTTCCATGTTTGTGCATGCTACAAAAATTTTGTATGCCTTCTTTCCCTATTAACCTGCTAGTTCATGTTCAGTGAACCTCTGGAGGACACAGAAGTTTTCCTTGGCTCCTACACGCTCAAGTAAAATAACAGCTAACCTAGAATTCCATTCTCAGTTAAAGTTCTTTCAGAAATGAAGGCCAGGTGCGGTGGCTCACACCTGTAATTCCAGCACTTTGGGAGGTTGAGGTAGGCAGATCACTCACTTGAGACCAGGAGTTCAAGACCAGCCTGGCCAACATGGTGAAACCCCATCTCTACTAAAAATACAAAAATTAGCTGGGCGTGGTGGTGCATGCCTGTAGTCCCAGCTACTTGGGAGGCTGAGGCACGAGAATCGCTTAAGCCAGGGAGGTGGAGGTTGTGGTGAGCCAAGATCACACCACTGCACTCCAGCCTGGGCAACAGAGCCAGACTCTGCCTCAAAAAAAAGAAAAAGAAAGAAATGAAATAAAAATATTTTAGACAAAAAAAATTGAGAGAACTTATTTTTTAGTAGATAGGAATAAAAGAAATACCGGGCTGGGCATAGTGGCTTATGCCTGTAATGCCAGCACTTTGGGAGGCCAGATGGGTGAATCACTTGAGGTCAGGTATTTGAGACCAGCGTGGCCAACATGGTGAAACCCTGTCTCTACTAAAAATACAAAAAAAGAAAAAAAAAAATTAACAGGGTGTAGTGGCTCATGCCTGTAGTCCCAGCTACTCGGGAGGCTGAGGCACTAGAATCCCTTGAACCTGGGAGGCAGAGGGTGCAGTGAGCCAAGATCACACCACTGCACTCCAGCCTAGGCAAAAGGATGAGACCCTCTCTCAAATAAAAATAATAATAAAATAATAAAGGAAATACTAAAGGAAGCTCTTCAACAGAAGTGAAATTACTGAACACAAAGGAGTAAGAATGCAAGAAGGAATGACAAACAGCAGAAAGGTAAGTATACAATTAAATATAAATGGATACTGACTGTATAAAATAATAATAATGTTTGTTGGCTGGGTGCAGTGGCTCAAGCCTGTAATCCCAGCACTTTGGGAGGCTGAGGCGGGTGGATCACTTGAGGTCAGGAGTTCGAAACCAGCCTGTCCAACATGGCGAAACCCCGTCTTTACTTAAAATACAAAATTAGCTAGGCATGGTGGTGCATGCCTGTAATCCCAGCTACTCAGGAGGCTGAGGCAGGAGAAGCGCTTGAACCTGGGAGGCAGAGGTTATAGTGAGCCAAGATCGTGCCACTGCACTCCAGCCTGGGCAACAAGAGCAAAACTCCACCTCAAAAAAAAAAAAAGTTTGTTGGTGTTTAAAGTATATGTGGAATTAAAATGCAGGATAGAGAGAAGTACTTCTAGAACGGTGCAGTAAGGACTTCAAAAAATTCAATTTTCCATGAGAGCCATAAGGACATTGGCAACAAAGGACAAAAATCAACTTTTCTAGGCTTTGGAAATTAATCACCAGGTTTCAACAAAGAAGGAGCTTCTAGTCAAGAGGCAAAGTTGCATCTCAGAAAGAAGAGTGAGTTTTGTAGCATTTTAGCTTGTTCTGTTTCCATACCCTCTCCCAGATCCATGGTAGCCTTGAAAACTAGAAGCCTCACAAAGAATCACAACTTACTGGAGCAGAAACCCACAGGCTGAAACCTCGGTGGGAACCAGAGCTGAGGTAGGGAAACCTAACCTGTAACTGACGAATTGCTGGAAGCTCAGTGTGGAAAAGTCCAATAGACAAAATGCCAAGAGGCCCTAGGCATCAGAAGGCCCCCACTTTTTTTTATTGTCTCATATCATTTATTTATTTATTGTTTGATTTATTTATTTTTTTCTCTTTCATTTTCCTTTTATTGTACTTTAGGTTCTAGGGTACATGTGCAGATCATGCAGGATTGTTGCATAGGTACACACATGGCAATGTGGTTTGCTGCCTCCATCCCCCCATCACCTACATCTGGCATTTCTCCTCCTCATGTTATCCCTCCCTGACCTCCCCGCCCCCTTACTGTCCCTCCCTTGCCCCCCCTCCACAACAGACTCCAGTGTGTGATGCTCCCCTCCCTGTGTCCATGTGTTCTCGTTGTTCAACAGCTGCCTATGAGTGAGAATATGCAGTGTTTGATTTTCTGTTCTTGTATTAGTTTGCTGAGAACGATGGTTTCCAGATTCATCCATGTCCCTACAAAGGACACGAGCTCATCATTTTTTATGGCTGCATAGTATTCCATGGTGTATATGTGCCACATTTTCCTTGTCCAGTCTATCATCGATGGGCATTTGGGTTGGTTCCAGGTCTTTGCTATTGTAAACAGTGCCACTATGAACATACATGTGCATATGTCTTTATAATAGAATGATTTATAATCCTTTGGGTATATATGTTTGATTTATTTTTTTAATTGTTTTAACTTTTATTTTAGGTTCAAGGGTACATGTGCAGGTTTGTTATATAGGTAAACTCATGTCAGGGGAGTTTGTTGAGCAGATTATTTCATCAGCCAGGTACTAAGCTTAGTACTCAATAATTCTTTCCTCTGAATCTCTCCCTCCTCCAATCCTTCACCCTCAGATAGGCTCAGGTGTCTGCTGTTCCCTTCTTTGTGTACACGTGTTTTCATCATTCAGCTTCCACTTCTAAGTGAGAATGTTCAGTATTTGGTTTTCTGTTCCTATGTTAGTTTGCAAAGGCTAATGGCCTCCAGCTCTATCCATGTTCCCCAAAAGACAACATCTCATTCTTTTTTATGGCTGCATAAAATTCCATGGTGTATCTGTACCACATTTTCTTTAACCAATCTGCCATTGATGGGGTCCCCACATTTTTGTGAGATTTACCTTGCAGTTCTCACAGTGAATTTCTGAGAAAAATCTCCTTGTGCTTTTGGGAGGGGGAGGAGGAAAGAAATTTGGAAGCGAATTTGTTGTCAGTAAAACTGTCTTGCAAGAAATGTTAACATAAGTTCTTCAAAGAGAACCAAAATAATGTAGGTCAGAAACTCAGATTCATATAGAGAAAGGAAGAGGACCAGAGAATGAATAAACGTAGGTAAAAGAAAAACTTTCATTTTTCTTAATTTTAATTGATCTAACAGACAACAGTTTGTTCAAAATAACAACAATGTATTCAGTTACGTATGATTACACTTATGTGTGTGTGTATATATGTATATATGTATATGCTTATGTATAAAATGAAATGAATAAGAACAATACAAGGAACAGGAGAAATGAGTTAGGAATGTTTTATTACAAGGAATTTACACAATCCTTGGAAAAACACAGCGTTAGTTGAGAGATGACTAAATTTAATTGTAAATGTATATTGCAAACTCTAGGACAACCCTTTAAAAAAGTAAAAAAAGTAACCAGGTGCGGTGGCTCACACCTGTAATCCCGGCACTTCAGGAGGCTGAGGTGAGCAGATCACTTGAGGTTGGGAGTTTGAGACCACCCTGGTCAGCATGGTGGAACCCCATCTCCACTAAAAATGCAAAATTAGCCGGGTGTGGTGGTGCATGCCTATAATCACAGCTACTCAGGAGGCTGAGGCAGGAGAATCCCTTGAGCCCAGGAGGTGGAGGTTGCAGTGAGCTGATATTACGCCACTGCACTCCAGCCTCAGCGACATAGTGAGACTCTATCTCAAAAAAAGAAAAAGTAAAAAAGAAGTATAACTGATATGCCAAGAAAGGACAGAAAACAGAATCATACAAAATGCCTAATTAAAACCACAAAAGGCCAAAAAAGGGTGAAAGACAAAATTAGGAATGAAGAACATGAACAACAAATAGAAAACAGTAACAAATATAGTAGATAATAATTATATAAATAATCAGTTTGAAAGTCAGTGATGTAGCTGGTCACAGTGGTACCTGAGGCGAAAACTGATAGAACTGCAAGGAGAAATACATGAGTCCACTATTATAGTTGGAGACTCCAACCTCCCTTTTCATAATGGGACAGATCCAGCAGCCAAAAAAGCAGTAAGAACTTAGGCAAACTCAACACCACCACCAATCCACGGGATATGATAGCTACTTATAGACAACTTCATTCAGCAACAGTAGAATACACATTCTTCTCTTCGTAAGCCCATGCGGAACATTCACCAAGATAGACAACTTCTGGGCCATTAAAAAAGAAAACCACCTTCCATTCCCTCTAAGTGTACAGGAAAAAAATTTTAAATAGTAATAATAATTTTTTTAAAAATCCTTAACTTTGCTTCTTTTTGAGACAGGGTCTTACTCCATCATGTAGGCTGGAGTGTAGTGGCGCCGTCTCAGCTCATTGCAGCCTCTGCCTCCCAGGTTCAAGTGATCCTCCCACCTCAGTCTCCTGAGTAGCTGGGACGACAGGTACACACCACCATGCCCAGCTAACTTTTTGTATTTTGGGTAGAGATGGGGTTTCACCATATTGGCCAGGCTGGTCTTGAACTCCTGAGCTCAGGTCGTCCTCCCACCTTAGCCTCCCAAAGTGGTGGAGTTACAGGCATGAGCCACCATGCCTGGCCAACATTTAAAACAATGGAAATCATATCTCTGTCCTCAGACTACAGTGGAATTAAACTAAAAGTCAGTAACAGAAAAATAGCTGGAAAATCCAAAAATACTTGGAGATTAAACAACACACTTCAAAATAGCACATGGGGCCGAGGCGAGATAGCTCACACCTATAATCCCAGCACTTTGGGAGGCCAAGGCAGGTGGATCACTTAAGGTCAGGACTTCAAGACCAGCTAGCCAACCTAGAGAAATCTGGTCTCTACTGAAAATACAAAAACTAGCCAGGTGTGGTGGCCTGTGCCTGTAATCTCAGCTACTTGAGAGGCTGAGACATGAGGATCACTTGAACCTGGGAGGTGGAGGCTGAAGTGAGCTGAGATTGCACCACTGCACTCCCGCATGGGCAACAGAGTGAGACTCCGCCTCAAAACAAAAAACTATATGGGGTGGTTGTGGGTGAGTGAGGTTGGTTTCACTATGTTGGCCAGGCTGGTCTCAAACTCCATACATACCTCAGGTGATTTGCCTGGCTTGGCCTCCCAAAGTTCTGGGATTTCAGGCATGAGCCACCACGCCCGGCCACCTTCTTGAAAATTTGCTAGATTTCCCATCAGTGTCCCTTTCTGACCCAGAATCCAGTCCAAGATCCCATCTAGCATTTAATTGTCACGTCTACTTACTCTCCTCCAATCTGGAACAGTTCCTCAGTCTTTCTTTGTCTTTATGACCTTAATGCTTTTTGAAGAATGGTTAGTTTTGTGAAATGTGTCTTAGTGCAGATTTCTCTGATGTTTTCCCATAACTAGATTGAGAGTATGCAGTTTAGTCAAGCATATTACAAAGTGATGCTGTCCCAGAAGGAAACTTCCTTAATTTGATAAAGAATATGTTCAAGAGGACAGCTGAAATTTTTGAAAGTGGAAGACAACGAGTGTTGGTGAGAATGTGGAGAAATCAGAACTCTCATACATTTCTGGTAGAAATGTAACTGTTTGGTGGTTCCTCAAAAAGCTAAACATAGAATTATCATATGACCCAGAAAGTCCACTCCTAGGTACATACCTAAAAGAATTTAAAACAGGCTCAAAAAAAAAAAATCCTTGAACAGTAGTCTGCCTTTATCTGCAGGGAATACTTTCCAAGGTTTCCAGTGGATGCCTTAAACCTTGGAAATTACCAAATCCCATCTACACTGTAGGTTTTTTTTTAACTTCTCCCTCCACTCCCATAATATCTTACTATGTTGTGCTCACCCTTCTACTTATGATGTGGAAGGCTAAAATGCCTATGTGATGAGATGAAGTGAGGTGAATGACATACGCATTGCAATGTAGTGTTAGGCTACTATTGACCTTCTGATGTGTGAGGAGCATCATCTGCTTTGGGTGATCCTGGATAATCAAACGGTGATTATGCTGATGGTTGGATGTTAGGAACAAACAAGATGATATGATAACTAATAGGCAGGTAGTAAATACAGTGTGAATAAGCGGAACAAAGGAATGAGTCATATCCCGGATGCGACAGAGCCAGGCAGCACAAGATTTACACTACTCAGAATAGCACACAATTTAAAACTTATGAATTGCTGGGCAGGCCTGATATCTCACACCTGTAATCCCAGCACGTTGGGAGGCTGAGGCAGGCAGATGACCTGAGGTCAAGAGTTCGAGACCGGCCTGACCAACATGGTGAAACCCCCATCTCTACTAAAAACACACAAAAAATTAGCTGGGCATGGTGGCAGCTGCCTGTAATCCCAACTACTCTGGAGGGTGAGGCACAAGAATCACTTGAACCCGGGAGGCAGAGGTTGCAGTCAGCCGAGATCACGCCACTGCACTCCAGCCTGGGTGACAGAGTAAGACTCTCTCTCAAAAAAAGAAAAAAACATATAAATTGTCTATTTCTGGAATTTTTCATTTAATATCTTTGAATGGTGGGTGACTGAATCAATGGAAAACAAAATCACAGATGGTGGGAAGGAGAAACTACTGTACATGAGCGTTCATGGCAACACTACTCACAGTGCCAAAAGACAAAAACCATCCAATGTCCAGCAACATCTGAATGGATAAGCAACTGTGATATACACGCAATGGAATATTATTCTGCCATAAAAAGGAATGAAGTACTGATTTGTGCTACAGCATGAATGAATCTTGAAAACAGTGTAGTAAGTAAGAGAAGTCAGACACAAAAAAACAGGGATATTGTATGATTTTACTTATCTGAAATATCCAAAACAAATAAATCCATAGAAACAGAATGCAGATTGCTGGTGACCAGAGGTGGGAGGTTTGGGGGAATGGGGAGTAATTGCTGAATAGGAACAGGGTTTATATTGGAATGACAGAAGTGTTCTGGACCAGACAGAGGTAGCGATTGCACAGCCTTGTGAATTACCAAGTGCCACTAAATGTTCAGTTAGGTGGATATCACTTCAAATTTTAAAATTCTACAGCAAATACCATACTTAATGGTGAAATATTAAAAGCATTCCGCTGAGATTAGAGCAACGATGCCCATTACTACTACTTCTTTTTAACACAGTAGTAGAGGTCTTAGCCAATGCAACAATTACAAACAAGAAAAAGAGGAAGAAAAAGAAAGGAGGAGGAGAAAAAAGAGAAGATGTATGGGGGAGGGAAAGGATAAGTAAAATGTCTAAGAATCAGTAAGTTAGCTAGGCACGGTGGTGTGCCTCTGTAGTCTCAGCTACCTGGGGGGCTGAGGCAGGAGGATCACTTGAACCTAGGAGGTCGAGGCTGCAATGAACCAAGATGGTGCCACTACACTTCAACCTGGGTGACAAAGTGAGACCCTGTCTCAAAATACATAAATAAATAAAAATAAAATATTTAAAAAATCAGGAAGGAAGAAATTAAAATTCCTATAATACACAGATGACATTATTATAGACCTAGAAAATCTGAACAAATCTACAGATAAACTGCTACCATAACCAGGCATGGTGGTTCACGCCTATAATCCCAGCACTTTAGGAGGCCAAGGCGGGTGGATCATTTGAAGTCAAGAGTTGGAGACCAGCCTGGCCAACATGGAGAAACCCCATCTCTACTAAAAATACAAAAATTAGCCAGGCATGGTGGCACGTGCCTGTAATCCCAGCTACTCTGGCAGCTGAGGCAGGAGAATTGCTTGAATCCAGGAGGTGGAGGTCGTAGTGAGCAGAGATCGCACCACTACACTCTAGCCTGGGTGACAGAGTGAGACCCTGTCTCAAAAGAAAAAAAAAAACTGTTACCATCAATAAATGAATTTAACAAGGTCACTAAATACAAGGTCAAAAAATTTTAAAAAATCATTGCATTTCTATCTATCTAATCAGAATTTGACAAAAATTAAATATTATATACAGTGGCATCAAGGACATAAATAGGCAGGGATAAACCCAACAAAACTGTGCAGAGCCGCTACACAGAAAATTATACAACTTTATTGAGGACTATAAAAGAAGACTCTCAAAAATGAATGGATATCCTATGTTCAGGATCGAAGTACTCAGTATTGGCTAGGGGCGGTGGCTCACACCTGTAATCCCAGCAATTTGGGAAGCTGAGGCAGGTAGATCACTTGAGGCCAGGAGTTTGAGACCAACCTGGCCAACATGGTGAAACCCCAACTCTACCAAAAATACAAAAATTAGTCAAGCAGAGTGTCGGGTGCCTGTAGTCCCAGCTACTTGGGAGGCTGAGGTGGGAGAATCACTTGAACCCGGGAGGCAGAGGTTCCAGTGAGCCAGCGTCGCACCACTGCACTCCAGCTTGGGTGACAAAGAGAGACTCTGGCTCAAAAAAAATAAAAAACAAAAGAAATAGTACTGTTAAGATATCAGTTCTCCCTAATTTGACCTATAGATTCAACGCAATCACAGTTGAAATCCCAGTGAGGTTTTTTGTTTGTTTGTTTGTTTGTTTGTTTGTTTTGGTGGCGGGGGTATGGGGGGAAAGGAATGAGGGAGGTTGAAATGGACAAACCAATTCTAGAATTTATGTGAAAATACAAAGGGACAAGAATAGCTAAGAAAGTCTTGAAAACTAAGAACAAAGTAGAAGGATTTGGACTATAGTAGTTTCTTCTTATCTATGGGGGATATGTCTTAAGACCCCCAGTGGATGGCTGAAATCACAGGTAACATCAAACCCTGTATATACTCTGGGTGTTTTTCTGTTACATACCTATAATACAATTTGACTTATAAATTAGTCCCATTAAGTGATTGACAACAAAAATTAATAATAAAATAGAACAATTATAACAATATATGGGAAAGAAAGTTATGTGAATGTGGTCCCTCTCTCTCAAAATATATCATTGTACTGTACCTTGAGTAACATAAACCATGAAAAAAGAAACCGCAGACAAGGGCATACTACTGTGCAATAACTAAAATAGCCCAAATTAAATTAATACCAAGACAGGCAAACAGGCCAATGTGAAATAATAGAGTGCCCAGAAACAGCATACACGTATACAGACAATTAAGACAAAAAACGACACATTAGTACAGTGGAGAAGAGATGGATCTTTTCAATTAGTGGTGCTGGGTCAGCTGAATAACCATATAGGGAGAAAAATGAAAAGTGTCTGTTCCTGTCCTTCGCCCACTTTGAATGGGTTTGTCTATTTTAGTTCTTTGTAGATTCTAGATATTAGCCCTTTGTCCGATGAGTAGATTGCAAAAATTTTTTCCATTCTTTTGGTTGCGGTTCACTCTCATGATCGCTACTTGTGCTGTACAGAAGCTCTGGAGTTTAATTAGATCCCATTTGTCTATTTTGGCTTTTGTTGCCAATGCTTTTGGTGTTTTAGTCATGAAGTCCTTGCCTACGCCTATGTCCTGAATGGTTTTGATATGAACAGACACTTTTCAAAAGAAGATATATATGAGGCCAACAAACATATGAAAAAATACTCATCATCACTGGTCATTAGAGAAATGCAAATCAAAACCACATTGAGATACCATCTCAGGCCAATTAGAATAGTGATCATTAAAAAATCTGGAGATAACAGATGCTGGAGAGGATGTGGAGAAATAGGAACACTTTTACACTGTTGGTTGGAGTGTAAATTAGTTCAACCATTGTGGAAGACAGTGTGGCGATTCCTCAAGGATCTAGAAATAGAAATTCCATTTGACCCAGCAATCCCATTACTAGGTATATACCCAAAGGATTATAAATCGTTCTAGTATAAAGACATATGCATACGTATGTTCATTGTGGCACCATTTACAGTAACAAAGACCTGGAACCAACCCAAATGCCCATCAATGATAGAGTGGACAAGGAAAATGTGACACATATACACCGTGGAATACTATGCAGCCATAAAAAATGGTGAGCTCGTGTCCTTTGTAAGGACATAGATGAATCTAGAAACCATCATTCTCAGCAAACTAACAGAAGAACAGAAAATCAAACACCACATGTTCTCACTCATAGGCAGGTGTTGAACAATGAGAACACATGGACACAGTGAGGGGAGCATCACACACTGGGATCTCTTAGGGGAGCTAAAGGAGAGACTGCAGGGAGTGGAGAGGCTGGGGAGAAATAACATGGGGAGAAATACCAGATATAGGTGACAGGCGGATGGAGACAGCAAACCGCCTTGCCATGTATGTACCTATGCAACAATCCTACATGATCTGCACATGTATCCCAGAATCTAAAGTACAATCAAAATAATAATAATAATTACAGAATATAGTTGTTATTTTTAAAAGCTAATAAAAGTAAAGTGTAATTTAAAAAAAAAAGTGACTCTTGACTCCTCTTTCATACCATACACAAAAATCAAATCCAGATAGGCTCTGAATATGAAAGGTAAAACAATAAAACTTTTAGAAACTGGCATAGAAAAATATATTTATGTCCTTATTTTAGGCAAAATATATTAAACAGGGCATAAAGAAGCATGAATCATAAAAAAAAAAAGTAGATAAATTGTACTACATTAAAGAGATTCTGTTTTTCAAACAACACTCTTAAGAGAGTAAAAAGGAAAGCTATTGGAACAGGAAAAGATTTCTTACATCCGGGTATGGTGGCTCACGCCTATAGTCCCAACACTTTCAGAGGCTGAGGCAGAGGGATAGCTTGAGCCCAGGAGTTCAAAACCAGCCTGGACAACATAGGAAGACCCTTTCTCTACAAACAGATAAATAAATATTTTTAAAAATATTTTTGCAATACATATAAATGACAAAGATCTAATATCCAAAATGCATAAAGAACTGCAAATTCATAAGAAAAAGATTAACGAAAAAAAACAGAAAAAAAACAAATGACTAGGAACGCAAAGGATGTCCAAATGGCCAAGAAATTTGTTTAAAAAAGTGTTATTCTTATTAGTCATCAGTGAATCACAAGTTAAAACCACAGTGAGATATCCACCCACCAGTATACTTAAAATTGACATGATATGTCACTTGCTGGCAAATATATGGTGGAACTGAAACTCCTAAACACTGTTGGTAGAAATGTAATCTGGTACAACTTTGGAAAATGTTTTGGCACTATCCTGTAAAGCTAAATGTAAGTGGCCAGGCACAATGGCTCATGCCTGTAATCCTAGCACTTTGGGAAGCCGAGATGGGTGGATCACTTGAGGCCAGGAGTTCGAGACCAGCCTAACCAACGTGGTGAAACCCCATCTTTACTAAAAATACAAAAATTAGCTGGGCATGGTGGCGAGGGCCTGTAGTCCCAGCTACGTGGGAGATTGAGGCAGGAGAATTGCTTGGACCCAGGAGGCAGAGGTTGCAGTGAGCCGGGATTGTGCCACTGCACTCCAGCCTGGGTGACAGAGTGAGACTCTGTCTCAAAAAAGAAAAAAAAAAAGGCTAAATGTAAATAAATCATTTAACCAGCTAGATATATACCTGGTAAAATTGGCACATTTATAAACGAAAAATCATGTGTGAGTACATCTATAGTGGCATCGTTTTTCATAGACAAAGATGGAAACAATCCAAATATTCATAAGCAGAATGGATCAACAATGTGTGTATATACGTACAATAAAATACTATGCAGAAAGGAATATGAGTGACAGCTAGTAGCCCCAGCTGCATTTCGTAATGTTAAGTGAAAGAAGCTAAACCTAAAAGGGGCCATGCTTTATGGTTCCACTGACGTAAAGTTCAAACACAGTCAAACTCATTTCTGGTGTTGGAAGTCCGAAGAGTGGTCCCCTGAGAAGGAAAGTGGCTGGAGGTGTAAAAGACTAGCTTCTGGGATCCTACAAATTTGTACATCTGACTGGCGGTCACATGAGAGTGCTCATTTTAAGAAAACTCACCAAGTTATGCCTTCTCTACCTTTATGTTCAATAAATAAGTGTGGGAGTATTTTGTTGCTTGTTTTTGTTTTTGTTTTTTTGGTAGAGACGGGGTCTCCCTATGTTGCCCAGGTTGCTTTTGAACCCCTGGACTCAAGCAATCCTCCCAAAGTGCTGGGATTACAGGTGCGAGCCACTGCACCTAGCCTAAATAAGTTTTTTTTTAAATTAATGTAGCTTATACAACCAGCCTTTGATAAATCTACAAATACACTTATAAATGCACAAATAACCAAAAAAAAAAAAAATCTTGCCATTGTCCCTTTCTTACACAGGCTGGGGTCCTAGCCCTACTTACAAATCTCCACTATCTTCTCAACATAGTGCTAGAATTTCCAAGAGAAACCTCATGTGTATTTACAACATGGTCTGTTAAACATTTCAACTCCTACACATACCAGAAAAACAGTTGTATAGGGTCAAAATCAAAATCCAAGTCAGGGCTCAGCCAGAAGATCCTGTTACTCAAAAATAAGATCACATACTTCAACTTGTTTTTTGAATTTTTTGTGGACTTCCCTCCCTTATCATCAGCATATTTAAATTCACTTTATCCCCTTTTGTTAAAGGCGATATTTAATAATCTATTTTATAACTTTACAATATTTTACTTAACAATCCCCTTTTAAAGTACTTTTAGGTTGTTTCCAGCTTTTTGCTTTTATGAAAATGTTCCAGTGACTATCCAAGCATATGCATGATTCTCATTTGATGATTTATCCTTCCATTAGAATAAGTTATTTGGGGCTAGGAGCAGTGGCTCACGCCAGTAATCCCAACACTTTGGGAGGCCAAAGCTGGTGATCACCTGAGGTCAGGAGTTTGAGACCAGCATGGCCAACATGGTGAAACCCTGTCTCTACTAAAATTATAAAAATTAGCTGAGTGTGGTGGCGGGTGCCTGTGGTCCCAGCTACACAAGAGGCTGAGGCAGGAGAATCACTTGAACTCAGGAGACAGAAGTTACAGTGAACCAAGACTGAGCCACTGCACTCTAGCCTGGGCAACAGAAGGAGACTCCATCTCAAAAAAATAATAATAATAAGTTATTTGAAGTTGAAATATTAGGCCAGGTGGTGGGTACATGGACAAGGATTTAGATACACGTTACCAATGCATGTCCTGAAAAGCTGTACTTATCACACCCACCCACAGTCTAGGAGAGCATCTGCATCTTTGCCAACACTGGTAACTGTCAGCCTTTTGATTTGGTTTTGGTTTTGGTTTTGAGACGGTGTTTCGCTATGTTGCCCAGGCTGACCTCGAACTCATGGGCTCAAGAGATCCTCCCACCTTGGCCTCCCCAGAAGCTGAGACTACAGGTGCGCATCATTTCTCCCAGCTGTTGGCAGTCTTTTTGATCCCTGCCAAATCTGATGTATGAAAATCACATCTCGTCATTTTAATTATTCTTTTTTTTTTAAATTTTTAATGACCAAAACAAAGCATCTAAAACCGCAGCTTCTGGAAGAACCACTTGTTCTTGCCTGTCTTGTATCTCTCTTCAGACTTGATCTTGGCCTCGCGCCGGGCCTTGCATTTCAGAGCAGGATCTCTGCAGACATCCTCATTGATGATGGTTTTGTCCAAGGGGATATCCACAGAGTACCTTGTGGGCTTTAGGTGATTGTAGTTATAAACTTTCACAAAAGACTTGATCTTTGACCTCTTGGTGATCCTCTTCTTGCCCATGGCAGCTGTCACTTTGCGGAGATAGCGGTCAATTGCAGCCACCAGAGCATGGCAGTAGGGGTGATCTGAAGTGCCATCATCGATGTTCTTCATGATGACGGCTTTACATCCAGAGTAGCATCCAGCCAGGACAAGCACCACCTTCCTAGGTTTCATGAACTTGCCCATTTCTGCAGAGAGCAAGGAGAAAGGGCCACTTAAAAATCTGTAAAGCCAAAGACGCCCAGAGCCAACTCCTGCCAGCAAGCCCAGGTCTTGGGCTGGAACTTCAGCCATTTTAATTATTCTTTTGGTTATTCTCAAGGTTGAATATGCATTTATTGGCCATTTGTAGTTCTTTGACAGAATCTCTCATTTTTAGTGAGGTCTACTTCTAACTGATTTTTAAATAGTCCTTCATATATGTATTTCTATTACTCACATGTATGTGTTTCTTTTTTCTTTTCTTTTTCTGTTTTTGAGATGAAGTCTCGCTCTGTTACCCAGGCTGGAGTGCAGTGGCACGATTACTGCTCACCACAACTTCCGCCTCCCGGGTTCAAGCGATTCTCCTGCCTCAGCCTCCTGAGCAACTGGGATTACAGTCACGCGCCACCACACCCAGCTAATTTTTATATTGTTAGTAGAGACGGGGTTTCACCATGTTGGTCAGGCTGGTCTCAAACTCCTGACATTGTGATCTGCCTACCTCAACCGCCCAAAGTGCTGGGTTTACAGACGTGAGCCACCACGCCTGGCCACATACACGTGTTTCTAAAGCAAGTATTTTTTCTCCGTTTGCGATTTGACTTTACATATTGTTTTGTTCTCTGTCATGACATCCAGAAGTTCTTAATTGTCATATGCAACATCTGTCCATTTTTTTCACTGTTGTCTGTCTTTGGTATCAGTGTCAAGAAAGATCTTCCCTCCTCCAAGATTACAAAAGTATTTTTTATCTGTTTTCTATGCCAAGGTCACACTGCTCAACAACAGTGAAGCCAGAATGTTGTGTGTGTAACTTCTCGTTACACTGTTAGGGACAACAATTACCTTTGGATATTAAGAATGTAGGTTATCTTTATTTTTACCTACCTGTGGTTTTACATATATGTATCATAACAAATATATAAGGCTAGGCATGGGGGCTCTCACCTGTAATCCCAGCACTTTGGGAGGCCGAGGCAGGGAGTTTGAGACCAGCCTGGGCAACATGGTGAAACCCTGTCTCATATATATATATATATATATATTTTTTTTTTTTTTAAATTAGGCCAGGCATGGTGGCTCACGCCTGTAATCCCAGAACTTTGGGAGGCTGAGGTGGGCGGATCACGAGGTCAGGAGTTTGAGACCACCCTGGGCAACATGGTGAAACCCCATCTCTACTAAAAATACAAAAATTTTAAAAAATTACTTGAGTGTGGTGGTGGACGCCTGTAATCCCAGCTACTTGGGAGGTTCAGGCAGGAAAATAGTTTGAACCTGGGAGGCAGAGTTTGCAGTATGCCGAGATCGTGCCATTGCACTCCAGCCTGGGCGATAGGGTGAGACTCTGTCTCAAAAAAAAAAAAAAAAATTAGATGGGCGTGGCAGCACATGCCTGTAGTCCCAGCTACTTGGGAAGCTGAGGTGGGCAGTCACCTGAGCTTGGGAGGTTGAAGATGCAGTGAGCCGTGGCTGTGTCACTGTACTCTAGTCTGGGCAACGGAGTGAGACCCTCTGAGAAAGAAAAGAAAAAAAAAGAAAGAGAGAGAGAGAGAGAGAGAGAGAAAATGAATGAACGAACGAAAGAAAAAGAAAGAAAGAAAGAAAGAGAGAGAGAGAGAAAATGAATGAACGAACGAAAGAAAAAGAAAGAAAGAAAGAGAGAGAGAGAGGAGGGAGGGAGGGAGGGAGGGAGGCATGATGGCATGTGTCTGTAGTCCCAGCTATTTGGGAGGCTGAGGCAGGAGGATCACCTGAGCCCTGGAGGTTGAGGCTTCAGTGAACCATAATCATACCACTGAACTCCAGCCAAGATGACAGAGTGAGACCTTTGTTCTGGAGTCATTTAAAAAAAAGACATATAGAGACAATTAGACATGATAATCTAGTGATTAAGAGTGGGATTCTAGAACCAGATTACCAGGGCTCATGTTCTTAGCTGGTTGACTCTGGGCAAGTTACTTGAACTCTCTGTGCCGCTGTTTACTTATCCATAAAAGGTGGAAAATAATAGTACCTATGTCGTAAAACTGTCAGGCAGATGACAAATTAAGACATATTAGGCTGCGCGTGGTGGTTCACACTTGCAATCCCAGCCTTTGGGAGGCCGAGGCAGGCAGATCACTTGAGGCCAGGAGTTTGAGACCAGCCTGGCCAACATGGTGAAATCCTGTCTTTACTAAAAAAATACAAAAATTAGCAAGGCATAGTGGCACACGCCTGTAATTCAAGCTTCTCGGGAGGCTGAGGCAAGAGAATCGCTGGGAAGTGGAGGTTGCGGCGAGGTGAGATCACGCCACTGCCCTCCAGCCTGGTTGATGGAGTGAGACTTTGTCTCAAAAAACAAGAAACAGAAACAAAAACAATACTGAATATTTCAATCCTGAACATAGTATATCCTTTCATTTTTGAAGGTCTTCTTTTATAGAGTGAGACTCTGTCTCAAATAAAAAAAGAGAGAACAGCGCTTGGCATATCATAAGCTCAATATAAGCCCTTGTTTTAATGAACACTTTTAAGGTATTTTTAAAGGAGGATGTACTGGAATTAGAAAGGGCAAGTAACTGGAAAGCCCATTAACCCATTCCCCCTGGGGAGCTGTCCTGGGGGTTTCAGGGCTAGCCGCTCACTGCCCAGGCTTTATACTTGGCTCCGTCAAATCAACCCCCAAAGGACACAGCAGTCACGCCCCCATTCCCAGCCCACGGTGGCTTGTTTCCAAGCTTTGTAGGTTTCTGATCTCAACTAGCTTTCTAGGTAAAGAACAAGTATTGGCAGACAAAAAGAAAAAGGAAAAGTGTTTGATTCATTCTTCAGACATTTCCTGAGTGCTGGATACGTGTGACCTACCTGGCTAGGTAACTGCTGCCTTACGAGGGCCTACTGTGTGCTGGTCACTTAATAGACATTATCTCATGAAAAATTTGCTGACTGGGTGTGGTGGTTCACACCTGCAATCCAAAACCTTTTGGAGGCTGAGGCAGGAGGATCACTTGAAGCCAGGGGTTCGAGGGTAGTCTGGGCAATATAGCAAGATCCTGTATCTACAAAAGATTTTTTTTAATTAGCCAAATGTGGTAGTGCGCACCTGTAATCCCAGCCCTTTGGGAGGCTGAGAGAGGAGGATTGCTTGAGCCCAAGAGTTTGAGGGTACCGTGAGCCATTATGGCACCACTGCCCTCCAGCCTGAGTGATAGAGCAGGACCCTGTCTCAAAAAAATAAAAAGAAATCAAGATTTTAAAAAGAAAAACTCACAACCACCCTATAAGGCAGGTACAATTGTATTTTACAGAGGAGAAACTGAAGTTCAGAGAGTTAAGTCAGAGAGTTTGCCCAAAATCCCCAAAGCTGGTAAATGGCAGGGCCAGCCCAGTCCACAGGGAGCTTAACCCTGCTGCACTCTGTGACCTGGCTTCATTCTTGTCGAGGGTCCACTGAGCCCTGAGCCCTGCTGTGTTAGCAGTCCTGATGGAAGAACTTTCTCCAAAGAGAGAGATGTTTCCACCCCAGCTTTTGGGAAAAGCAGCCACATCTGCCTGCAGGGAAGAAAAGGGCTTCTGGAAGGCTGTCCCTCCCGGGGGGCTCAGCTAGGGCCCTGAACAGGGGACCGACTGTGCTCTGCTCTTCAGAGCTGAGCCAGGGATTCCTGGGACAGGTTCTCCACTCCACCAAGACTCTCAAGGGACAGCTTCCACAGAGCACCTTCTTCCTCCACTCCTCCTCCAGGAAGCCCCCCGGGGCCCCAGCCCACAGGCAGTGCACCTAGGATGTGCTGGCTGTCTGCTCCTCCAGCCCAGCATTGTTCTCCTTGCAGGTCTGTCTTCAGGACCTGTCTTCTTTTTCTCCTTAATCCACATCTCCTTCTCCTTTTCCTTCTCAAGCAGGAACTAGGCGGTTTTCACTTTGGAGTTCCCCTCAGTCTCCAGCCAAGAGCTGGGCTCACCGAACATGCTTAATAAACTGGGCACAGTGGCACTCGCCTATAATCCCAGCACTTTGGGAAGCTGAGGTAGGACGACTTCATGAGCCCAGAACTTCAACAACAGCCTGGGCAACATAGGGAGACCCTGGCTCTACAAAAAATATACAAAATAAAATTAACAGGGCATGATGGTGTGCATCCATGGTCCCAGCTACTTTGGGAGACTGAGAACTACAATGGGAGGATCGCTTGAGCCCAGGTCAAGACTGCAGTGAGCTGTGACCACACCACTGCACTTCCGGCTGGGCAATAAAGCAAGATCCTGTCTCTTAACACACACACACACACACACACACAAACACACACACAGCACATCATTTTGTAAAGGCCAAAAAATAAAAATAAAAAAAGAAAGTGCTTAATAAATACTGGTGATAGGCTGGGCCCGGTGGCTCATGCCTGTAATCCCAGCACTTTGGGAGGCCAAGGCGGGTGCATCACTTGAGGTCTGGAGTTCGAAACCAGCCTGGACAATATGGTAAAAACCCTGTCTCTACTAAAAACACAAAAATTAGATAGGTGTGGTGGTGCGTGCCTGTAGTCCCAGCTACTCAGGAGGCTGAGGCAGGAGAATCACCTGAATCAGGGAAGCAGAGGTTGCAGTGAGTCAAGATCACACCACTGCACTCCAGCCTGGGTGTCACAGCAAGACTCTGTCTCAATCAATCAATCAATCAATCAATCAATATTGGCGATGAATGAATGGGCACATAAATAGCTCCACCAAAGAATTTCCAAATGAACACACTTACGTGCGTGTGATTCCTCCCATGAAAGGAACACGGCTGGAGAATGGCCGAGTGCTTGGGGTTATGGTGGGAACGGAAAACCTGCCTTTGGGATTGAGCTCTGTCCTGACTAATTTTGGTCCCTGGCTTGGGATGAAACACAAATAACCTTTCCGAACCTGGGATGGAATTCCTCGCATGTGAAAATTTACATGATGGAGCAGTTCCGCATTCCTCACGGGTTCGGGGGAAGGGAAGGAGGTGAAGGCCATGCCAGTGGCAGCGTGAAGTGTGGTCCTAATTTCACTTTCCATCCACTGTGCAGTGTAGTGATACCTGGGAGCAGGAGAGGGTCTTCCTTAGGGCTTCTCCTCCACTGGCCCCAGAGGAAAGTTGGGATTTCAGACTTTATTATATCTATCTATCTATATAGACATATATTTAGATACATTTTTGAGACAGGGTCTCACTCTGTAGGCTGGAGTGAAGTGACACGATCTCAGCTCACTGCAGCCTCCGCCTCCCGGGTCCAAGCAATTCTCCTGCCTCACTCTCCCGAGTAGCTGGGATTACAGGAACCCACCACCATGCCTGGCTAATTTTTGTATTTTTTGTAGAGACAGGGTTTCACCATATTGGCCAGGCTGTTCTCAAACTCCTGACCTTAAGTGATCGGCCGGCCTCAGCCTCCCAAAGTGCTGGGACTACCGGTACGAGCCACCGCGCCCAGCCTGAACTTTACAGAACCAAACATTCATAAAAGGGGCTTTGAAATTCCAAGGTCTCATCTTGTCCTAGAAGTCCACCTTCTCTCCCAGAAGCCTCAGCTGTCTTCTGGAAGGTCTGAGTCAGGGGAAGGATGAGAGACCCTCCAGCTCAGGTGACAAGTGCCTGCTGGGAGACCTTTAAGTCTGGACAGTGCCCTGCCAGCCACATCCAAAGCTCTGAGGTCATTTCCCCTGATACCAGAGACTTGGCACCTGCCGGACTCCTGGGTGGATTAAAATGTCAGGAGAGCCCCAGATCTGACACCTCACACCCTGCGGCCCTAGGAGGAGACATGGGAGGAAGAGACTGCCCTCCAGGTGCCCTGAGCTCAGGCCTGGCTGCAAGGGCAGGGTCCACCAAGGCCAGGGGAGTAGAGACGGTGCTGAGTGGTCCAGCCCCTGCCTGTGCCCTGCAAGGCTGGTATTGGCCTCAGGGGTACCTAATTGGCATTAGAAGGAGCAAATGCCTTTGGAAGGCCTCAGAGGCTCTGAAACAGGATCACAGCCCTTTACTGTTGACACCACCTGCAGTTGCTAAGCGACGAAACAGGCATCTCAGGTGCTGGCAGGAGGGGATCCCCACAGCCTGGGCAGAGTCTGGCTCCTTGCAGTTGCCTGGGGCTCTGCCCACATCCCTGGCCCTGCAGAGGGACCAGAGGTCTCGGTCAGGGACCAGAGGCTGCACTGAGAAGTAACTTGCCTGGACGCATGCAGGCTGCACCCAAAAAACCACAAAGAGGAGGCAATGGCTGGTTGGGAGGACACGGGATCTAGCTGACAAGTTAAGGCCCCTCTTTGAACTTGAGTTTCCTTCTCAATAAAATGAGGATAATTAGGCAACGTAGACTGACCTCCCAGAGTGAGTGTTAGGATTAAAAGAGAGAATGACGCCAGCACAGTGGTTCACACCTGTAATCCCAGCACTTTGAGAGGCTGAGGCGGGTGGATCATCTGAGATTGGGAGTTCGAGACCAGCCTGGCCAACACGGCAAAATCCTGTCTCCACTAAAAATACAAAAATCAGCCAGGGGTGGTGGTGGGTGCCTGTAAGTCCAGCTACTCAGGAGGCTGAGTCAGGAGAATCGCTTGAACCCAGCAGAGGTTGTAGTGAGCTGAGATTGCACCACTGCACTCCAGCCTGGGCGGCAGAGCAAGACTCTGTCTCAAAAGTAAATAAATAAATAAAAATAAAAAAGAGAATGGCTGGATTGGACTTAGTGAGTTGTAAGGTGGAGTTCAATGCCAGTTGTCATTATAAATAAAAAAACTGGGATTTTGGCACCTGAGAAAGGAGGGTCACAATTTGGTGAACTTTATTTGGCCTCCACTGAGCAAAATAAGGTTCACCAAATTGTGTCCAGGGTGGTCTCTTTTCCTATCCTGTTAGAAATATGTAAATATACATTATCAAGTGATATACAATTGTAAAATAGAATGTTTTCCATGATATACATTTTATCAAATGTAATCTCCATAAATATATAAATGAACTATGTGAATACATTTATTGTTCTATACAGTCTGGAAAGTTACTGACTGTCTGTTAATAACCACCTCATCAAGATGGGGGATTATGAGTGGTTTGATCTCATTCTTTGTTGTTGTTGGTTTTTTTTTTTTTTTTTTTTTGAGACACAGTCTCGCTCTGTCACCCAGGCTGAGTGCAGTGGTGCAATCTGGGCTCACTGCAACCTCCATTTCCCAAGTTCAAGCGATTCTCCTGCCTCAGCCTCCTGAGTAGCACGTGCCACCACTCCTGGCTAATTTTTATATTTTTAGTAGAGACGGGGTTTCATTGCGTTGGTCAGGCTGGTCTCAAACTCCTGACCTCAGATGATCTGCCCGCCTCGGCCTCCCAAAGTGCTGGGATTACAGGCGTGAGCCATGGTGCCTGGCCTGATCTCATTCTTTTTGCTATCTTATCTGCAAAGATTGATTGCTTGAGTGCTTTTTGTTTTTTTTTTTTTGAGACGAAGGCTCGCTCTTGTCACCCAGGCTGGAGTGCAGTGGCAGGATCTCTGCTCACTGAAACCTCTGGCTCCCGGTTTCAAGCCATTCTCCTGCTTCAGCCTCCCAAGTAGCTGGGACTGCAGGCGCATACCACCATGCCCAGCTAATTTTTTGTATTTTTAGTAGAGATAGGGTTTCACCATGTTAGCCAGGATGGTCTTGCTCTCCTGACCTCATGATCTGCCCACCTCAGCCTCCCAAGGTGCTGGGATTACAAGTGAGCCACCGCACCTGGCCACTTGAGTGTTTTTTATAAACAAAGTGGCTTCTGGCCTGCAACTCTATAGAGGGCGCTACTTCAACACTGGCCTCTCCTAGGAGATCGGGAAGATCAAGTTTGTCCAAACACCCCCAACTGAATGACCCAGGGCCTGATAAAGTGGCCTACATGGGGCTGCTGTTTCACAGCAAAACCTTTTTTGTTTGTTTTTAAGACAGGTCTTCTGTTGCCCAGGCTGGAGTGCAGTGGCGTGGTCTTGCAGTGGTCTCACTGCAACCTCCACCTTGGACTCAAGTAGTCCTCCTATCTCAGCCTCCCAAGTAGCTGGGACCACAGGCACATGCCACCACACCCAGCTTTTTTGCTGTTGCTACAGAGATGGGGTTTCACCATGTTGCCCGGGCTGGTCTCAAACTTCTGAGTTCAAGCGATCCTCCTGCCTTGGACTCCCAAAGTGCTGAAATTATAGACGTGAGCCACCGTGCCCAGTCATAAATATCTTTTGCTGTTCCAATAGCTTTTTTTTTTTTTCAAATAAAACTGACAAGGAAGCCTAACCTCTAAACAGGGTGTGGGGAGACAGCCTACAGAATGGAAGGGGCTCAGACTCAGATCAGAGAGACCTGGGGCTATGTCGCTTTAGACAGGCCCCTCAGCCTCCATTTCCTTACCGGTAAAGTGGGCTTTTAATGCTTGCCGCACAAGGTGGTTGCGGAAACTCAATGTCACATCTCCAGAGGTGTCTGGCACTTGGCAAATGCCCTCAAATTACTAGCAATTATTTCACACATTTGTAACAAAATGTATAAACGTGGAATGGCTCTGGTTAAAAGGGTGTAGTGCTTCCCCGGTGTTCTGCAGTCACCCTAAAGGGACCTCCAGGGAGCCCTGAGCTCCAAACAGCAGCATCTGAAGTACCCTGGTGCAGGTTGGAGCACTGAGTTGGGGTGGAAGGCCGCAGGCCCAGGCCAGGCACAAGCGCTGACAAGTTGTGTGGCCTTGGGTGGATTACTTCCTTTCTGTGCCTCAGTTTCTTTCTGTGCCTCTGCAGCCCACGTCAGTGGTTCTCACTGGGAGGTTTGGTTGGGGGTGGGGTCGATTTTGATTTGTCCCATTGAATGGTTGGTTTCTCTCGGCCAGGCTTTCTACTGCTTCTCCAAACAATTTTGTAGTTTAAATTCATTCACAATCCTCTGCTTAATGGTCTATTTTACATACAATGTATATGTGTACATATAAACACCAAGTATTTTTGCGGTTTTAACCTATACTGCATTTTCTAGTATTGCGATTCCTATGTAAATCAAGAAAAGATATGTTCTGTTTGGTTCAGTATTTTACCAAGAGATTTCAGAATGTCAAACCACCAGTGGCAACAGAGCTCATGGTATCTGACTCACCAGAATATCACATTACAAAAAAATGAAAAGCATGTGAGGTGAATATGTTAATTAGCTTGAGTAGTGATTACATTTGAAATATGTATTGTATACATAGTTCAAACAACATGGGCACTATCAACATATATATTTGTCAATTAAAAATGAAAAACTAAAACATCACATTACTAAATAACACGTATGTTTATGAAGATTCTATACAGAACGGCAAGTACTTATTTTATTAATTCTATTAGTGTAGTTGGGCTAGGGCATTTGCAATATTTAACAGCATATGTATCTATTTTTAAATTTTTATTTCAGTTGTTTCTGGGGTACAGGTGGTTTTCAGTTACATGGATAAGTTCTTTAGCGGTGATTTCTGAGATTTTGGTGTACCTGTCACCTGAACAGTGTATGCTGTATCCAACATACAGTCTTTTAAAAGCACGTTATTTTAAGTTATGTTATTATCATGATTATTATTGAGATGGAGTCTCACACTGTTACCCAGGCCAGAGTGTAGTGGCGTGATCTCAGCTGACTGCAACCTCCATCTCCCAGGTTCAAGCAATTCTCGTGCCTCACCCTCCCAAGTAGCTGGGACTACAGGTGTGTGCCACCATGCTCAGCTAATTGTTGTATTTTTGATAGACAGGGTTTCACCATGTTGGCCAGTCTGTTTTCAAACTCCTGACCTCAAGTGATCCACCCACCTTGGCCTCCCATCGTGCTGGGATTACATGCATGAGCCACCACGCCCAGCCTAAGTTATGCAATTATAAATTGCTTTTCTTCCATATACATAATACATGTAGGTCAGTTATGTTATGCATATGGTAACAGTAAGAGAGTTTTTTAAGTAATTGTTATGAAAGGGAATACTGACAATGACATAAAATTGTGGGAGAGGGCTGGGCACGATGGCTCACGCCTGTAATCCAAGCACTTTGGGAGGCCGAGGGGGGCGGATCACAAGGTCAAGAGATCGAGATCATCTTGGCCAACATGGTGAAACTCCATCTCTACTAAAAGTACAAAAAAAAATAGCTGGGCGTGGTGGTGCACGCCTGTAATCCCAGCTACTCGGGAGGCTGAGGTGGAAGAATCGCTTGAACCCAGGAGGCGGAGGTTGCAGTGAGCCAAGATTGGGACACTGCACTCCAGCCTGGCAACAGAGCAAGACTCCGTCTCAAAAAAAAAAATTGTGGGAGAGGCTAAAAAGGGAGGGTGGTGTTGGGATTGCAGGTTGATCACCTTGCCTGATTGCCACATACTAGTTTCCTTTCTTCCTTGTTTCGTTCCTTCCTTCTTTCTTTCTATCTTTCCTTTTCTTCATCACTCTCTCTCTCTTTCTTTTTTCCCTTTCTTTCTGATATGGCCTCGCTCTGTTGCCCAGGCTGGAGTGCAGTGGTGCGATCATAGCTCACTGCAGCCTTGACCCCCTAAGCTTAAGCAATCCTCCCTCTCAGCCTCCCAAGTTGCAGGGTTTACAGGCACACACCATCATGCCCCGCTAATTTTATTAATTTTTTGTAGAGATGACGTCTCACTGTGTTTCCTAGGCTGGTCTGGAACTCCTGGGCTCAAGAGATCTCCTGCCTCGGTCTCGGGAGTTGCACACGCCACCCAGCCAGCTCCTCCCTGGTTGTGGAGTGGGGTTCAGGAGTGCTCCTCCTACACAGACCTTATGTTGGGAGTGCTCCTCCTACACAGACCATAAGGTCCTACACAGACCTTATGAGCTGTGTCAAATCCAGTAAGCCCCGCCTAGAAACTGCTTTACTCTGAGGCTTCTCAACCAAATGGGATTTACCAGCTGAGAACCACCGTTGTTAAACTTAAATTGACACACACATTTGGAGTCTCCCAACTGGAGTGGCCTCCAATCCCACTCATCATCCCAAACTGAGACCAGACAGGGAGGGCCTCAGGCAGCATTGGAGGGGTACCTCTCGGGTTCTGGTTGCCAGGGGTCCCCAGTGGCCAGAGCTGTGATCTCACAGGCCCCCAGGAATCCCGTGGGAGCTTACACTCTAGGATTACTCTTGAAGGCAAATGAGAAACCTGGGCCAACTCGCATGTGTATACATGTGAAGCTATCAAGACTTCTTTCTGTGAAGGAGCATCCTTAATTCTGAGGTCATGAGTTTCCTATTATTTTCTATGTTAATGTAACCTTGCTTTTATGAAATAATGGTGATGGTAGGTAGAGAAGCTGGGGTATTTTCACAAATATCCTTTTATATAGCAAACCAGTTAGCAACCCTCTTTGATGCCCCCTGTTCTCTCTCTCATTCTGAACCCCAAAAGTCTTGCAGTGAAAGAAAAAGACAAGAAAACGGACTCATTCTCAAGGCAGTGCCAGGGCGGTGGTGGCCGTCTGTACCTGTTACAATGAGGTCACAGAAGAAGGGTGTGGTTAGTGCTACCTGGGAAAACTTCACAAAGGAGGTGGTGTTTCAGCACAGTCTTGAGCTCCCCGGGCTGCTTACTGGGCAGTGTGGATGGTGTGGAGTGGGATGGTGAAGGATGTATGCAGCTGTGTTTGGGATGCGGTCTCCCTGGAGAGGGGCCAGGTCAGGCCGTGAAGTCTAGCAGGCAGTGGAGGCCAGGTAATGCCAGACCTTGAGGGGAACGCCGGCGGGAAGCTGAGACTCACGAACCCCAGACTGTACGTTGAGACCATCAATTTCAAATGTTTACTTTTTGGGATTTGAAATTCCAAGCTGAACACAGGGAGGTGGGTGGGTTGGCAGCTTGTTTGTGCTGTACCTTAGCCGGCCTTCCCTGGACTACTGGGGGCTTCTGAGCCACTGGGCTCCCCAGAGTGATGAGAGATCCGCTGTGTAGACCATTCCTAGGAGACTCATGAAGGCACAAAATCAGAAGGTTTGCGGAGTGGTGCTGCCCGCACCCCATAAGGAGAGCGGTAAATGCCATTTCCACATGATGCAGCAAGCCAGGCTCCGGGCCGCATACCTGGGGGCTTTGGAGGATGCCTCATTAGAGTAACATGGGACTTGCTTTTATATTTTTATAACTCAATTTTATTCTGAGGCCCTGTTATGCTAGGTGGCAGAAATGTCATCTCAGACAATGTGGGGGGCCTGCCCCTTTCCTCAGGGCTTGCTACTGAGGAACTCATCGAGGGCTTGCTATCGAGGGCTGGGGTCCCACCTGTCCTCACAGCTTGCTGCTAGGACACCTGCTCCTCCTTGCCCCAGGTCTAGGGCCTCTGCTGGTGTCAGGGCGCCTGACAGTGTTTCTCTGGGGAGACCACCTTGGCTCCAGCTTGTTCCTCTTTCTCTGTGTCTGGTGCCTGCCCAGGGCCTTTCCCAGTAAAAGGTACTGGGTGCTCTCCGGTCATTGGCTCCACAGTCTAGTTGAATGTTTTGCCTCCAACCTGAGGCTTAGACAAGCACGAGGGTCAAGGATCCCCTCTTGGGACCCATCAACGTCTGTATTCCCCCACTTGGGGAAGGATGCTGATTTTCCTCCTTATGCACCCCCCATCTTTAGGCAAGTACAGTAGTCCTTTTTTAATGTTTTTATTATTATTATTATTGAGACAGAGTCTCCCTCTGCCATCCAGGCTGGAGTGCAGTGCAACCATCATAGCTCACTGTAGCCTTGACCTCCTAAGCTCAAGTGATCCTCCCACCCTGGCCTCCCAAGTAGCTGGGACTATAGTCACGTGGCACCACACCCAGCAATTTTTTTTTTTTTTAAGACGGGGTTTCACCATGTTGGTCAGGCTGGTCTTGAACTCCTGACCTCAGGTGATCCACCCGCCTTGGCCTCTAAAGTGCTTGGATTACAGGTGTGAGCCACCAGCAAATTTTTAAATTTCTTCTAGAGACTGGATCTCACTATGCCCAGGCTGGTCTCAAGCGATCCTCTTGGCTTCAAGGGATCCTTCCGCCTCGGCCTGACAAAATGCTGGGATTATAAGGGTGAGTGACTGAGCCCAGCCTAGATTAATCCTTTCTAATTGCCTAAAGGCATAGGCATTTGAAACTCAAAAGCCAGGAAAAGAATATTTTCTCTTCCACTTTAATCACCTCCTTTGAGGCATCAAGCGACTCTGGGCTTAGCTGCCTAAATGGGGTAAAAGGAACCATGGTTGGCTCTGGATACCTCCTTAATTATTAAAGCAAAATAAAGCAAATGAGCAAACCAAAACACCTCTGATCCTCTGCTGCAGCCCCTGTCTAGTGTGCTCTCTGGCACGCGGTGTTGGTGCTCTCTGCAAGTGGCCTTTTTGGCCTCAAGCTGCTCCTCCGCAGGATGGGAAGCCGACCAATGGGTTGGGGAAGCTGGAAACCAGGAAATGGCCACGGGTCAGTTGCTGGTCAGTCACTCTTCCTTCAGCGCTCACTGCAGTGCTCAGAGACTGCATTTCCTTGGCCACCATCTGGCTTCTGTACCCTGGGATGATGGAAGATTACAAACAGAAAAAATGTCTTGCTTGTAACTGGAGCTAAAAATCAAGTTTGTTTGTTTTTTTTTTTTTTTTTTTTTGGTTTTTTGGTTGGTTGGTTGGTTGGTTTGAGGCAGGGTCTTATTCTGTTACCCAGGCTGGAGTGCAGTGGTGCGATCACTGCTCACTGCAGCCTTGACCTCCCAGGCTTAAGTGATCCTCCCACCCCAGCCTCCTAGGTAACTGGGACCCCAGGCACATACCACCATGCCTGGCTAATTTAATTCTATATTTTGTAAAGACAGGGGTCTCCCTATGTTGCCCAGGCTGGTCTTGAACCCCTGTATTCAAGCGATCCTCTCGCCTTGGCCTCTCAAAGTGTTGGGAGTACAGGCATGTGCCACGGTGCCGGCCTGGTCTTTACTTTTCTTCCAATCCAAGTTCCAGAAACAAGAGCTGCCTTTCTCGGAGATATAGGTGTTTGGGGTTAAGAGATTGGGGTCTGTTTTTCCCGCTTACTACCTGACAACTTTGGAGAGGTAATTTACAAACCCCGTACCTCAGTTTTCTCCTCTGTATAGTGGGGATGATAGCGGCATCTGCCTCAAAGCACTGCTGTGAGGATTGGATGAATCCATGTAAAGTGCTTAGATTCACACCTGGCACACAGTCAGCCTTCAGTAGAAGTTGGCTGGAATTGTTAGGTGACCGTGGCTCCTGGGAACTTCTGAGCGTCCTGGCATCAAACGATTCAGGATTTTACTTTTTGTTTAAATTAAATTTAATTTAATTTATTGAGACAGGGTCTTGCTCTGTGTCCCAGGCTGGAGTGCAGTGACACGATCTGGACTCACTGCAACCTCCACCTCCCAGGCTTAAGCCATCCTCCCACCTCATCCTCTCAAATAGCTGGCCCAGCTCCCACCACACCCAGCTCAATTTTGTATTTGTAGTAGAGTCAGGGTTTCACCATTTTGCCCAGGCTGGTCTCAAACTCCTGAGCTCAAGTGATCTGCCCACCTCATCCTCCCAAAGTGCTGGAATTACAGGCATGAGCCTCGGCCCATCCCCAAGATTTTAAATTAAAGGCAGACTATGCAAAGGCAGGGAGTGAGAACTGCTAGACAGGAAGCTCTGGGGACGTCAGGCCATGAAAACAAGGCAGAATGATGATATTTCAACTATAAATAGCAAAGCGAGCAATTCCTCTGTCATCCTGCAAAACAATGAGTCTCTTCCTTCATGTCGCTTGAAGGATAAATAGAGGCCCTTTCACTCCTCCAGCACACACACAGGGAAGTAACTTGAGAGCCATGTCCAACAGCAGAGGCGGAACTGCGAGTGTGCGGGTGGGGGCTGATCCTGCAGCTCTGGTCCCTTGGAGTCTGCTGTTGGCCTAAGCCTTCCCTTGGCAGCCCAGAGACTGAGAGGCCTACTGTGCATGGCCCGGTGAAGTCCCACCCAGGCAAGCTCCTGGACAAGCCTGCAGTGTGGGCTTCCAGGAGTGGGTATTGGGACCCTGCCAGCTACTGGACCCTCGGTTACTGTGACAATGAAAAGGCAGAGAAACATCTTTATCCATGGACTTCAAAAACATCCCTTAGGGAGTGTGAGGCTGCAATGAGTTGTGATTGTGCCACTGCACTCCAGCCTGGGTGACCCTGTCTCAAAAAAAGAAAAAAAGAAAGGAAAGAAAAGAAAAAAAGAGGGATTTCCAACTTTCTGGAATCCCCTCCCACACGGTGGGAGCTCCCTCCGGGATTTCCCCTCTGGAATCCCCTTCCACACTCTTCGTGGAAGCCTTTCTCTTCTTCTCCTTTCCTTCTCTTTTCTCTACCTAAATAAAATCACCTTTCTGCAAAAAAAAAGAAAGAAAAGAAAAGAAAAGGAAACATCTCCAAGGATTCCGGAGCTGGCCACATCTGCAGGAACTGTCTTTAGCCTCTGCCTTTGGCTTCTCGGTCACTCATGACTAATCACCTTACCGTTATCAACATCACCTCTAATGTTCTTTTGAGCATTTATTACATACTTGGTATTTTTTCTTCTTCTTTTTTTTTTTTTTTAAAGAGACAGGATCTTGCCTGTTCTGCAGGCTGGAGTACAGAAGCATAATCACAGCTCACTATAGCCCTGACCTCCTGGGCCCAAACAGTCCTCCCACCTCAGCCTCCTGAGTAGCTGGAACTACAGGTATGCACCATCACATTTGGCTAATTATTTTTTGTAAATTTTTTTTTTTTGAGACGGAGTCTCGCTCTGTCGACAGCCCAGGCTGGAGTACGATGGCTCGATCTTGGCTCATTGCAACCTTTGCCTCTCAGGTTCAGGAGATTCTCCCTGCCTCAGCCTCCCAAGTAGCTGTGATTACAGGTGCCCACTACCATGCCCTGCTAATTTTTGTACTTTTAATAGAGACGGGTTTTCACTATGTTGGCCAGGCTGGTCTTGAACTCCTGACCTCAGGTGATCCACCCACCTTGACTTCCCAAAGTCCCAGGATTACAGGCATGAGCCACCATGCCCAGCCCTAATTTTGTAAACTTTTTTATAGAGACAGGATCTCACTATGTTGCCCTGGCTGGTCTTGAACTCCTGGCCTCAAGTGATCCTCCCACCTCGCCCTCCTAAAGTGCTGGGATTACAGGCATATGCCATGGTGTCCAGCCTATGTGGATGACACTTTTCTAAATACTGGTGCCTTTGCATGCCAGTACACCAAGGCCCCACAGACTTCCCCCAAAACCCTGCCCCAAAGGCTTCCTCCTCTAGAAACTCAGTTGCTCTGTGAAGCTGGCTGAAATCAGGCTACAAATATTTACAGGGCACCTACTATGTGCCAGAACACTGATCTGAATAAGACACACTGCCGCTGCTGCTAAATAACATTGCAAATACGATGAAGGTGAGCAAAGGGGAAGTTCTGGCTGCCACCAAAAAGGGTACTGGACTTCCCCCAGTCCCCTGGGCCAGAGCCCAGGCTAGCTACTGACACCTCAGTGGTCAGCTGGCCATTGCTTCACATTTATGTGTGCCCCTCATTTGTCTAGTGTATGTCTGGTTGAGTGACTTAATGGTGACAGAGTTAAGAAGAGATTCTGGGGTGTGTCCAACCTTGAGCCCCGAAAGGACAGGGCTACAGTCACCCCACATCTTAGTGCCCAGTAGTGGATGTTCAGTAGTAAGTGTGGAGTCGATTAATACAGGAAGGAGCAATTGAATAGATGAATCCTTCATTGTCGCCTGTAAGGCAAAATTGTAAGGGAACTTAGCCATTTCCCATTCCTTCCTGTCCAGTGGCTCACTCAGTCCTTGACTCATAGGAAGAACTCAGTAATATTTATTGAAACACAAATAGATGCAAACATGAATTAGTATAACCCTGGTGTCTATCATAGTGCAGGGAATGTAGTGCATAGTACTCTGTAAATGTTTGACAAATTAGTGAATAAAATTATTGTTATTATTATTATTTTCTTTTTTGAGATGGAGTCTTGCTCTGTCACCCAGGCTGGAGTGCAGTGGTGTGATCTCAGTTCACTGCAACCTCTGCCTCCCCGGTTCAAGTGATTCTCCTGCCTCAGCCTCCCAAGTAGCTGGGATTACAGGCACGTACCACCACCCCTGGCTACTTTTTGTATTTTTGGTAGAGATGAGGTTTCACCATCTTGATCAGGCTGGTCTTGAACTCCTGACCTCATGATCCACCCTCCTTGGCCTCCCAAAGTGCTGGGATTACAGGCGTGAGCCACCGCGCCCGGTGTGAATAAAATTATTAACAATTCACATTTCACTAAAAAAAAAGATCCAAAAAAGCCAAGCACAGTGGCTCATGCCTGTAATCCCAGCACTTTGGGAGGCCAAGGAGGGTGTATCACGAGGTCAGGAGTTCAAGACCAGCCTGATCAAGATGGTGAAACCTCATCTCTACTAAAAATACAAAAAGTAGCCAGGGGTGGTGGTACGTGCCTGTAATCCCAGCTACTTGGGAGGCTGAGGCAGGAGAATCACTTGAACCAGGGAGGCAGAGGTGGGAGGATTGCTTGAGACCCGGAGTTCCAGACAAGCCTGAGCAAGATAGTGAGACTTTCATTTCTATGAAAAATTTAAAAGATTAGCCGAGCATGGTGGTTTGCACCTGTAGTCTCAGCCACGTGGGAGACTGAACTTCAAAGATCACTTGAGCCCAGGAGTTTGAGGATTAGAGTGAGCTATGAGACCCACCACTGTACCCCAGCCTGCCAGCCTGGGCAACAGAGCAAGACCCTGTCTCAAACAAGAAAAAAAAGAAAAAAGTAAGAAGAAGAAAAGAAAACAGAAAAAGAAAACAAAAAAGAATTTTTTCATTAATATTTACTAGTGATAGTATTTTTTTACAACCATACAACCATTTACTCCCTTTTCTTGAACTTCTTAGCAAATTTTAAAGAACAAAATCAATAGTCCCCTGATCCACCAAGGGAAAGGTAGTTTGAGTCTAAATCTAAAACCACCCTCCATGTGAGCATCTGAATAAACTCCAGAGCCTGACAGTCACCTTCAGCTGAGGCTTGGGCTGCTCAGAGTGAGAGGCTGGGGACGGGGGAGGAGAGGCTGCTTGGAAAAGTACAGCTATTTCAGCCACACTCTCTCTGGGAATTCATTCTTTTTCTATTTTCAACATCATTATCCTATTTCCATAAGATTTTACAAGATGCAAAGCAAATATTAGTACAGGTTCTTCTTTGCAGAAAGAAGCCATTTAATCTAATGAAGTACTGTCCATGGTGATGGGTGATATTTGGACAAGCTGACTCATACTAAGTCAACATTGAGGGGGCTGTCAGCGCAGGCGCCCATGTGGGCTTCACATCAGCATCCCACCTTGGCTTAGCATGAACCTCCATCAGAAAGAGTAAGAGGCAGAGATGGGAGACTGAGAGAGACCTGGAGGCCGAAAGACCAGGGCTGAGAAGAGTGGCTCCTGGCTAAGTACCCTTTGGGGCGTCCAGGGCCCATTCCGTCCTCTGAAGTGGTCTCTTGGAGCTCACCTCTGTCACCAAGCACTCTTCTTACTTCCCTCCTTGCCTCAAAGGGAGGGTGGGGAAAGATCTTTCTTTGCTAGTTTCCGCAATACCCTCTTTTTTCTTCATTCTTCTGCTTTTCCAGGGATATTTGCTTTAAAAAAAAAAAAAATTGGCTAGATCTGGTGGCTCCTTGTGCCTGTTATCCCAGCGCTTTGGGAGGCCAAGGCGGGAAGATCACTTGAGGCTAGGAGGTTGAGGCTGCAGTGAGCTATGAGTGTACCACTGCACTCCAGCCTGGGTGAGAGAGGGAGCCCCTGTCTCTTTGAAAAAAAAAAGAGAGAGAGAGACCCAAAGACCAGGAACGGTGTTGCTATGCAGAGGCAGGGGGTCCTTGCTTCCTCCTTGATCTGTCCCTGGGGGCAGGAGAGAGAGGCATGCTGGGCTTCTGCCCACCACTCTCCCTTGATATCTGCTTCTGTCATAAGCATCAAGCCCAAGGCTGTGTGTCAGGGAGCCACGTTCCACATCTCATGGAGGCATTCCCAGCAGCTCCTCCCCACTCACCTCAACCAGCGCAGAGCCACCACACTTGCCCAGCCCCTAGAGCGGACTCCAGGAGTCCACTTTACCTACTCGGTAAAGGCTGGGCCCCTCCCTCTGAAATATTCTTCCCAATTGGCTCTTCCCCTTACCATCATCACAATTTCTCCTAGACCCACATGCAACTGCACTATTATTTCACTTTATTTAGGAGATAGGGTCTCCCTCTGTCACCCAGGCTGGAGTGCAGTGGCGTAACAATGGCTCACAGCAGTCTCAAATTCCTGTGCTCAAGTGATCCTCCCACCTCAGTGTTCTAAGTAGCTGGGACTACAGGTGTGAGCCACCATGCTCTGCCTCTATTTTTTTTTTAATCAGCTTTATAAGGTACAATTTATGCACATTAAAATTCACCATTTCAAATATATAGCTTGATACATTTTGATAAATGTATGTAGTCTATAGCTTCCACTACAATGACCAATATATAGAAGATTTCCGCTACCCAAAAAGGTCCTCCATGCCCTTTGGCAGTCACTCCCCTCCCCTCCCAGCCCCTGGCAATGCTGATCTTCCTTCTGTCCTTTTAACTTTGCCTTTTCAAAGTTTCATAGAAGAATCACATAGTACCTAGTTTTTTGGGGTTTCTTAGTATAATGCTTTTGAGGCCCATCCAAGTTTTTGCACGTATTAATAGTCCTTTCTGCCGAGCACACTTGCCTGTAATCCCAGCACTTTGGGAGGCCGAGGTGGGCAGCTCACTTGAAGCTAGGAGTTTGAGACCAACCTGGGCAACATGAAAACTTGTCTCTACTAAAAATACAAAAATTAGCCAGGTGTGGCTTATGACTATAATCCCAGCTACTCCGGAAGCTGAGGCACAAGAATCGCTTGAACTCGGGAGGCGGAGGTTGCAGTGAGAAGAGATTGTGCAACTGTACTCCAGCCTGGGCGACACAGTGAGACTCTGTCTCAAAAAAAAAAGTTATTTATTTTAATTTTATTTTATTATATATAATTATATATTTATATGTAAATTAAATATTAAAAATAAATATTATAAATAACTATTATAAAAATAGTGCAAAATAAATATAAAATCTAAAAATAAATATTATAAAAATTGTTAAAATACTACATATTTATATAAATTAAAAAATAAAAATAAAAATAATATATATATTATTAGAGAAAGGACTTGCTCTGCTGCCAGGCTGGAGTGCAGTGGTGTAATCACAGCTCATTGCAGCCTCAAATTCCTGAGTCTCAAGGGATTCTCCCAGCTCAGCCTCCTGAGTAGTGTAGTATAGGCGTGTGCCACCATACCCAGGTAATTATTTTATTTTATTTTTATTTTTTCTACCAACTCCTGCCTTTTGTTTTTTTGAGACACGGTCTTACTTTGTTGCCTAGGCTGGAGTGCAGTGGTGTAATCATAGCTAACTGCAGCCTTGACCTCCCAGGCTCAAGGGATCCTCCTGCCTTAGCCTACCAAGTAGCTAAGACTATAGGCACATGCCATCATGCCTTGCTAATTTTTGTAGAGATGGGATATCACTATGTTGCCCACACTGATCTTTATAATTTAATTATATATATATATATATATAATATTATACTCACGCAAAACTTAGTAGCACCACTATAAATGGAAAACCTTTATGTCTTATCATAAATTAACACAGGCAAAAATATTAAAAAGGATCATTTTTCAAGTTACGCAATTCCAGCTAGCTCCTGCTGCCTGCCTTCTTAGATTCTCTAGAAGTCAAGCCAGGACTTGGGTATCAGGTGGGGACTCTTGTGTAAGTGATTTACGGGGTTGTGGGGTGTCCTCCTGGTGAAAGAGGGAGGGAAACAGAAAGAGGCTAAGCAAAGGCATGGGGCCAGCTGAAGCTCTGGAACAGGAATGGGACCAGAGTTGAACCACCTCAAAGCATGACGGCTGGGCTTTTGTGTCTTGCATCAATCAGTCATTGCGGCATACTTGCCCCCGGGTGATGGTATAATCTCCCACCTATTTCTAGGTGAGGCAATTTGGAAGAGAAGGGGGTGGCTGTAAGTGCTAGCTGCCAACATTCACAGCAGCTAGGAGGTGAATGAATCAACTAGGTGAAGGGGATTAGGCAAGACCAACAGCATCTATTATACCAGTATCAGCCAAAGGCTTTCACCTAAGGTTTTTATTTTAGACACGTGTTACTCTGTCACCCAGGCTAGAGTATACAGTGGTACAGTCATGACTCACTGCAACCTCAAACTCCCAGGCTCAAGGAACCCTCCTGCCTCAGCCTCCCTAGTAGCTAGGACTTCAAGCACACACTACCATGCCCAGCTAAGTTTTTATTTTTTGTAAGAGACAGACTCAAGCAATCCTCTCACATAGGCCTCCCAAAGTGCTGAGAGTACAGGCATGAACCACCACCCCTATCTGGTTTGCTATCTTTTGTAGTTAAAAAGAAATTAGAAAACATGGCCAGGTGCGGTGGCTCATGCCTGTAATTCCAGCACTTTGGGAGGCCAAGGCTGGTGGATCTCTTGAGGTCAAGAGTTTGAGACCAGCCTGGCCAACATGGCAAAACCCCGTCTCTACTAAAAATACAAAAATTAGCTGGGAGTGTTGACACATTGCTGTAGTCCCAGCTACTTGGGAGACTGAAGCAGAAGAACTGCTCAAACCCGGGAGGTGGAGGTTGCAGTGAGCCAAGATCATGCCACTGCACTCCAGCCTGGGTGACAGAGCCAAGACCAGTCTCCAAAAAAAAAAAAAAAAAAGAAAGAAATTAGAAAATGTTAGAGTGATATTAAAGACAGGTTACTACCAAATAAAGACTTTCTCCTTAATGTCTTCAGATGATGGGAAAGAGAATTGAAATGGACTAGCTTTCTTACTCACCGATACACTGTTCCTTCACGTCCTGCCTGATCTTTTTGCCAGCTTGGAGGGCCCAATAGTGTGTCCCACACTTTGGGAAACACTGCTGTAAGGCTTTCAATGGTGTCCAGCCTGCCACCACCCAGTCACCTCCTTTCTGCAGTACTTTCTTACTTCCCAGCCGTTTTGTCCAGCAGCCTCCTGTTACACAGACGGCCCACTGTTTGCTCCCAGTTTACTCCCTGCCTTTCCATTGTTCTACTCTATACTGCAGGAAGCTGTGTTTCCAGGCTCCCTGGCCAAGTGCCTTTCACATGGCTTTGTGTGTTGGGAGAAATTAGTACAAGACCAGAGTACGGTGGGATGGGAGGTGGGGATCAAGCATCTCCCTGCTCTTGCTCTGCACCTTCCACAGTGGCTGCGTGTCCTCTACAGTTCCAACGTCCATAGGGCAGTCCTTCTGTGGCTCCGACTCCTGCCGGACAACCCTCACCTCCATGGGGCCAGCTCCCATGGGCAGCCCTGCAGTGGTTCTATCTGCTGCCACCAATCCTGGCTTCTGAGCTTCACCTGCTCAGCCTTGGAATGAAAGGCTTCTTGCTGGTGCTAAGCTGTGTTCCTCGCTATCCCTTGTTCAGCTTTTCATCTCTTCCATTACCTGTGTAAGCAATTCCTTGTGTTAAATTCCCTGTTGAAAGACCTAGAGTAGTTTCTTAATTCTGACACAGAAAAGAAGCAAGATAGCAGTGAGCTAACCAAGGGTTTACAAGGTCATCAATGAGAAATCCTGGGCCAGGTGTGCTGGCTCACACCTGTAATCCAAGCACTTTGGAGGCCAAGGCGGGTGGATCTCCTGAGGTCAGGAGTTCAAGACCAGCCTGACCAACATAGTGAAACCCCGTCATTAAAAAAAAAGAGAGAGAAATTCTGCATCAATCAATCCATTGCTAAGGTAATTTGGCTATGACAGTCACCCAAGGCCAAGACCTCAGCTTTTCCCACTTGAAAATCCTTGAATATAGAAGGAGTTGGAGGAGGAGGAGGAGTAAGAAACTATTCCTCTAGAAATCCAGATGTGTGTTAAAGGTCTCACCTTGGTCCTGCAACTCCCTTTCTCCTTCCTCTCGGCTCTTCCTGACTTGATTAGTTACCAGGACTAATGCCTTTTGGCTAGTCCATCCAAAAAAAAATGGTTTCTAATACAAAATTAGCTGGGCATGGTGGCACTCACCTGTAATCCCAGCTACTCCAGAGGCTGAGGCATGAGAATTACTTGAACCTGGGAGGTAGAGGTTGCAGTCAGCCAAGATCATGCCACTGCACTCCAGCCTGGGCGACAGAGTGAGACTGTCTCAAAAAAAAAAAATGGTTTCTCATGTGTCCTTTGGGGCTTCTCGTGAACGAGGAGATAAAGAACCAGAGAGAGAGAAAGAGAGAGAGAGATCACAATGGGACTTAATTTAGAGCCACTTAAATAGATGGTTTTATGAAACCTAATTTCCTCTGTTATTTCTAAGTGTGCCACTGAGAATTTTAAGACTTGCACACAGCTACTGCTTTCCACTACAGGTGGGAATTGCCCTCCAGGTGGGAGAGCCAAAGAGGCATGCAATCAGTCACAGGAGGTGAAGGCCGAGGCCAGGACTCCAATGCTTTGCCCAGGACTTTGCTGTTATTTTCTCCTTGGAAATGGGTCATGATTAGAGAGAGGGCCAGAGGCCGGGCATGGTGGCTCATGCCTGTAATCCAAGCACTTTGGGAGGTGGAAGCAGGTGGATTACTTGAGGTCAGGAGTTCGAGACCAGCCTGGCCAACATGGAGAAACCCCATCTCTACTAAAAATACAAAAATTAGCCAGGCATGGTGGCATATGCCTGTAATCCCAGCTACTCAGGAGGCTGAAGCAGGAGAATCGCTTAAACCCAGGAGGTGGAGGTTGCAGTGAGCTGAGATCACACCACTGCACTCCAGCCTGGGCGACAGAGTGAGACTCCATCTCAAAAGAAAAATTAATGCTTTGTAGATCTGTTACTTATGTAGGTTTTTCCCATAGTCTGGGCCAGGGCAAGTTGGTGACCATGGATTCAGGGTCTTGCCAGCGCTTCCTCCTTCCTGGGTCCTAGGTTTCCATCAAGAGCACTCCTAGCAGGGGGCAGCTGGGAAATTCCTACCAACAAGACTCGCCGAACAGCGAGATGGGAGGCACGGGTCCAGGGGCAGGTTTTGGCAATACAGAGGGAAACACATGACCAAGTGAGTTTACTTTTTATTTTCCCATCTTTTGTTGAGTATTTACTTCATGTGAGGCACTGGGCTAGGCACCTCCCATGCCTTGGCTCATCTAATCAACACAGCAACCCGGGAGTTAGGTGCTATTTTAAATTACTGCTTTGCAGAGGAGGCACACCAAGGCTCAGAGACGTGAAGTAACGTGCCAAGGTCAGACAGCTGCCTAGGGCTCATATTGCAAGAATAGTGTCTTAAACCCCTCAGCCTGGGAGGCAAAATGAACATCTGGTGAGGCAAGGGTCAGCCACTAAGAGGCAGAAGGAAGTTCTAGCTTGGGGATGGTGGAAATGTGCTGACGTGAACGTTGGGCCAAAATAAGCACATGAAGGAGCCAGCTGTGGGTTTGCTCTGCAAAAGCGATGATCAGTATTCTTGGAAGCCGTGTTCCTGTTCACCTGAAGACTCTGCCTGGCATTATCTTTCTTCATTTTGACTCTGTTCCAGGTTGGAGCAACTGCTCTGTACGAGGGCTTCCTAAGGGCTGCAGGGGACACAGACAGTGACAGCACAGGATCTCTGCTCTCAAGAAACCCACAGGGTAAAAGGAAGAGGGACATTTATCCAAATAGAAATGACCAAGCCATGCCTAAGGAGAAGAGTGAGCAAATCATCAGAGACACAGAAAGGAGGGCTATCAGGGAAGGCTTCTCAGAGGAGGTGATCTTTGAGCTGGACCCACAGATGGGCTGGGAGTGCAGTGGTTGAATTGAGAGGAATGACTAGTCCAGGCTGAGGAAATAAGTACAGAGGAGGAAAGGGTAGGAAATGGTTAGGGCAGGGAAGGAGCCAGATGTGGCTGGAGTGTGAGCTGTTGAGCTAGAATTAGATGAGTCTGGAAAGGTAATTTGGGCCAGTTTATGAAAGGTCTTGACTAAAGAGGTGATATTCCGCCAGCAAGAGAAATGTGTGATGTAAGCTCTTCATGAATGAGAACCTTGGTTCTTACATCAACACATATCCTCAGAACACTACTGCAGGGCGGGGATCAGGCTGGCGATTTTACACAGGAGGAAAGTAAGGTTTACTCTACACTTCCTTCCTCCTCCACTGTTAAAGAGGTCTTTCTTGGAGGGCCCTCTGTTTTCTTGAGGACAACCTCATCCAACCACAAGATCCTTGTGGCCAAATAAAATCATTTCCCCAAGAGAAAGGCTGCTCCTAGAAGCATGGGGAAGGGAACAGGGCACATGACAGGGAGGAAGAAACCTGGGTTCAGTCTGGACCTTGTCCACAGCCTGTTACCTTGAGGAAGTCACTTCCTCCCTCTGGGTCCTGGTTTCCTCATCTGTAAAGTGAGGAATTGAACTGAATATCTAACAATTCCGAGTCTGTGAGCAGTGACGTGGGGCCTGGTTATAGAGGGAGAGAATGAAAGGAGTGTGCCTTCATTTTTCAATATTTTTGAATGTATGTGTCCTGGACATGACGTCTTATGCAAAGGACAGGGACGTAGGAATGCATACAGTTCCCTAAGAAGGAGAAAGACAAGTGAAATGACAGAAACAGAGGCGTTGAAAACAGCAGGGCTCAAAGTTAGGCTGGAGGTCAGGGAGGCCTCACAGAGCTGGAGCCTGAGCAGCCCGTGAAGGAAGGACAGGAATGCACTGCCCGGGCCTTCCTGAGCTGTGTGGACGATGCAAGGAAGGAGGCAACCGCTTTAGCCAGGTGCAAATGTGGATTGGGAGTGGGGTGAGGAGGGCCCTGGAGAGAGGGATCAGGCTGGAGTGGTCAACCAGGCCTCGTGGCCAGGGAGTTCTGACCTGGGGGTCAGATCAATGACTGTTGGCAGGCTGATTAGAGGACCTCCCCTCACCCCCGACAAAGGGGCTCCCTATCCCCTTGCAGAGTTCTCACCTCCCCACCAAGGCAGAAAGACTCAGCACAGGGTGCTTCCTACGTGTAGGCTGGAGGAGGAGAGCAGGGCTCCAAGTGGGAGTCACAGAGGCCCTTGGTTGGTGCAGAATTCAGAAAACTAGGACACATGCTCTCTGCCTGACAGAACTCTACAAACTGCAGCCTGAGTGTGCACAGCATTAAAACTGTGATCTCAGGCCGTGTGCGGTGGCTCATGCCTATAATCCCAGCGTTTTGGGAGGCCGAGGTGGGTGGATCACTTGAGGCCAGAAGTTCAAGATCAGCCTGGGCAACATGGCAGATCCCTGTCTCTACTAAAAATGCAAAAATTAGCCAGATGTGGTGGCACTTGCCTGAAATCCCAGCTACTCGGGAGGCTGAGGCATGAGAAGCACTTGAACCTGGGAGGTGGAGGTTGCAGTGAGCTGAGATTGCACCACTGCACTCCAGCCTGGCAACAGAGAGAGAGTCCATCTCAAAAAAACAAAAAGACAAAAACAACTATCGTCTGTGCCAAAGAGAATGTAAGATCAGGCAGCATGGATTCAGAACTCAGGGCTCTATCGCAGGGCACATCTCTCCTGGCCAGGTGTCAGTACTCAATAAATACATTAACTTTTTATTTGTTCTTTATTTTATTCTTTGTTTATTTTTGTAGGGAACAGGGTTTCACTTCATTGCCAAGGCTGATCTTGAATTCCTGGCCTCAAGTGACCTTCCTGTTTCAGCCTCTCAAAGCGCTGGGATTACAGGGATCAGCCACTGCCTCTATACCAAAATGTTAACTTCTTTACATATTAATGCCCCACCCCAGAGCCAATAAGATTACCAGCTTCATGAGGGCAAAGACAGTGTCTCTGCCACCTTTACAGCCCTTTTAACTGTTGGCCTCCTGCTTTGAAGTTCCACAGAACTGAGTTCTATGCCCAGCTGGGCTACTTCCTGCTACATGACCTGACAAGCCACTCGTCCTCTCTGACTCTGGAGAATAGAAATGATGAAGCCCAGGCCAGAGTGTTGGAAGGATCTTTGAGTGACTCCCACTCCCCTGCACTCCACTGAGGCAGCAATTGTGACTATTGTTATTCTGATCTCTAAGTGGATGAGGGAGGAAGTAGACCTTGGGTAAGACTTCCCCTTTCTGGGTTTCCAGTTTCTTCAGCTGTAAACAAAGGTGTTGGACTTGTCTTTGGTTCTACTTGGAACATCTCTGTGACCAGAAGAGATGTTCCAAGATCTTGCAAGAGGTGTCTCCCGGCTGCTGGCTTCCCAAGAAGCACCCTTGCCCTGGGATCCATGGAAATGATAGAAACATATTGGCCCTAAGTTCTTAGACTCTAAGACTTAGAGCAAAAAGTTCCTGAATCCTTCCATAGATGGGCCTTAGATGTGGCCCAAGAGCCTCCCAAATTGGGTGCAAAATGTTATGAGTACATTTAGTAGGGAAAAGGCCCATATTAATTGCCATTTTAATTCACGAAATCTGTCTACTCTCCTCAAGTGTCCTTGAAGGTGTGCGCTGACTCTCCAGGACTCAGCCTAGTGTATATTTTTGTGGAGTGAAATAAATGAACATTTGTGAGCTGACATCCTGCTTCAGCTGTGTGTTTTGTCCAAGGTGTGAAAAAGACCTGAATTTAAGGTGACTTCTGTTCAATTCGATGGTAAACTTCTGTCAACTGACAAAATAACGACAAATTTAGTTTAAAGATCTTAATTGGCTTTTATTGGAGATTCCAGAATCAGGCAGCACTCATTTTATAAGACAGATGAGTGTTCTGAAAAGTTGAGTAGAGAACCTTGGTTTTATTTTATTTATTCATTTAAAATGTTTTTGAGATGGAGTCTTGCTCTGTGGCTTAGGCTGGAGTGCGGTGGCGCCTTCTTAGCTCACTGCAACCTATGCCTCCCGGGTTCATGCGATTCTCCTGCCTCGGACTCCCGAGTAGCTGGAATTAAAGGCATGCACCACCACACCTGGCTAATTTTTGTATTTTTAATAGAGACAGAGTTTCACCATGTTGCCCAGGATAGTCCCGAACTTCTGACCTCAAGTGGTCCCCCCGCCTTGGCCTCTCAAAGTGCTGGGATTACAGGCATGAGCCACCTCATCCAGCCCAGACCTTGGTTGTATAAACAGAGAAGGGTTGAAGGAAGCAGAAAGAGAAAACAAAGTGAATAGGCCATTTCAAAGCTACTTTTCTTGTAAAGGTTAAAGCAGAGGGGACTTTTTTTTATCATGCCAGCTAAAAGCAGACTGTTTGGGGATTTGGCTGTTATCTCTCTCTCTGTCCTGATTTCTTGGAAGGTCTGATAAACAACTTAGTTTTAGCTTGGTGATGTGGAACTTCACATGAGTGACTCCATTCTGGTTTGGTGTGTTGAGCCTGGTACAAGACCTCAGTCCAAACCAACGGCTTCCTAAAAATCTTATTTCATACCCCAGTAATTTTTAGGTCATAACACCCTACTGTTTATCAAATTTTACACAGGTTCCTATACTCCTCTGTATTCCCCCTGCCTCATAGTTCCTACAAGTGCTGATGAGTATAAACGGCTTAAAGCATAAAACATATTAAAAACAGTTTTGTTGGGGCATCTTTAAGACTCTCAAGCACCCTTGAAAGTTGTTGGTGCTTCCCCCATGGTACCGAAAAACCAAGATTTACTCGGTTGCCTACCTTAGGAACCATTGCCTACTTTAGGAAATATAGTTTAAGGGAAAATGCTGGTTATAGCCTGGGTCCTAGAAACATTTCAAAGCTAAAAGGTCTTTTAGACCTTCTGTGGGTCTTGGTGACATGGTTTGGTGGCCACAAAGAGGTGCTCTGGCCTCGAAACATCAGAAGGCCCTTCTCAGGACTGCTTGACTGTATCACACAATGTGGCACTTGTTTATTGTCTTGTATTATTTTTATTTTATGTTTTAAGCTTCCTTCCATCCTGGTCAATTGTATTGTTTTTAAGGTCTGTATTATTAAAATAATAGATGCACATGATAATAAATTATTTTTATTATTTTGAGAGAGAGTCTCACTCTGTCACCCAGGCTGGATGGAGTGCAGTGGTACAATCTCAGTTCACGGCAACTTCCGCCTCCCAGGTTCAAGCTATTCTCATGCCTCAGCTTCCCAACTACAGGTGCGCACCACCATGCTCAGCTACATTTTTGTATTTTTAGTAGAGACGGGGTTTCGCCACGTTGCCCAGGCTGGTCTCAAACTCCTGGGCTCAGGCAATCAGCCCACCTCAGCCTCCCAAAGTGACAGGATTTCAGGTGCGAGCCACTGTGCCTGGCCTACATAGCAATAAATTAAAAAGCTCAGCATTACTGATGACAACAGTCTTCCATCCTATGCCTCCCGACCTCAGAAGCTGTCTCTTTCACCACTAGAAATCTGAGAATCTTAGTTTTATTTGTTTGTTTGTTTTTTGAGGTGAGGTCTCTCTATGTTGCCCAGGCTGGTCTTGAACTCCTGGGCTCAAGTGATCCTCCCACCTCAGTCTCCCAAAGTGCTGGGATTGCAGGAGTGAGCCACTATACCTGGCCTAGGATCTGATGTTGCCTAGGCTGGAGTGCAGTGGCGCCATCTCACTGTAACCTCTGCCTCCCAGGTTCAAGAAATTCTCCTGCCTCAGCCTCCCAAGTAGCTGGGATTGCAGGCATGTGCCACCATGCCCAGCTAATTTTTCTATTTTTAGTAGAGACGGGGTTTTGCCACGTTGGCCAGACTGGTCTCGAACTCCTAACCTCAGGTGAACCACCCGCCTCAGCCCCTCCAAGTGATTACAGGTGTAAGCCAGTGCATCCGGCCTGGATCTGAATTCTTTAGGTGGCTTGTCTTCCACCTTGGAAGACATCTATTTATTCATACTATGAAACATGAGAATTTAACTCTCACTTTACATCCCTTCCACTAGTTTCCTCCATGTTTGACACTTCTAGTATTTTACTTCATCTATTGGTTACTACTGCACATTTATTTCTTTTCCATCAACCTGACATACTCTCTTCACTCCTCACTTTGTAAGACAGAACCCATTAGCATTTTCTCCACACTCCTTCCTCCATTTCCCATACTTCTTTTCTCAGCTACACTTAAAAAAAAGAAAAAAGCCACTTCTTATAGTACAACATAAAGAAAAGTGCACATATCATGAGTACAGCTTGATGAACTTTTATAAATGGAACTGGTTTTATAACTAGAACAGTTACTGTAGCTAGCTAGTCAGACATGAGCAGGGCAGAAGAGGCCATGTCCCACCACGACTATCAGGCATCTGTCAGTTGATGGTCAGGCAGCTGTTACACTGTCTCTCAAAGATAATTATTGGTCACCGCCAGCACCAAGGCAAGGCAGTCTCCCAATAGATATCAAAACCCTGAAGCTGGTGATCAGCTTCCTAATAAGATCTCAGAAGCTGGGTGAGTGGGCTCACACAGGCACACTAAGAGGCAAAATTAGAGTTTATGTGGTATGTGACCTTATAGGAACACAACTGGTAAGGGAAGAAGCCTCAAGTGAGCATGCTCACAACTCCAGGAAACACACTGTGCATGCTCCCCTCCCAAGTGCTGGCAGGGCCACTGCACCCACTTACAAGGGAAGAATCAGGGAAGAAGGGACCCAATACCCCCTAAAACATGCCAATGTGTAAAACCCCAAGTCAAAGGTCAAAACAGTGCATTTGATCTCTCAAGTCACCTACTTGGCCCTCTTCCAATTGTACTTTACTCTCTTTCATTCCTGCTCTAAAATTTTTTAATAGGCTGAGCATGGTGGCTCATGCCTGTAATCCCAGCACTTTGGGAGGTTCAGGTGGGTGGATCACCCTAGGTCAGGAGTTCAGAACCAACCTGGCTAACATGGTGAAGCCCTGTCTCTACTAAAAGTACAGGCATGGTGGTGGGCCCCTGTAATACCAGCTACTCAGGAAGCTGAGGCAGAAGAATTGCTTGAACCTGGGAGGCAGAGGCTGCAGTGAGCAGAGATCACATCATTGAACTCCAGTCTGGGCAACAAGAGCAAAACTCCATCTCAAAAGCATAAATAAAATAAAATACAAAAATTATCCAGGCACAATTGTGCATGACTATAATCCCAGCTACTTGGAAGGCTGAGGCATGAGAACCGCTTGAACCTGGGAGGCAGAGATTGCAGTGAGCCGAGATCACACCACTGCACTCAAGCCTAGGTAAAGGAGCAAGACTCTGTCTCAAAAAATAAAAAGACAAAAATTTTTTTAAATAAAGCTTTTTAATAAACTTTCACTCTTGCTCTAAAACTTGCCTTGGTTTCTCCCTCTGCCTTATGCCTCTTGGTTGAATTTTTTTCTTCTGAGGAGGCAAGAACTGAGGTTACTGCAGACCCATAGGGATTCACTGCTGCTAACATACTCAGCATGCAGATCAAGAAATACAACACTGGACCAGGTGCAGTGGCTCATGCCTGTAATCCCAGCACTTTGGAAGGCTGAGGCAGGTGGATTACCTGAGGTCAGGAGTTTGAAACCAGCCTGAGAAACATGGCAAAACCCCATCTCTAAGAAAAATACAAAAAATTAGCCAGGCATGGTGGTGGGCACCTGTAATCCCAGCTACTCAGGAGGCTGAGGCAGGAGAATCACTTGAACCCAGGGAGGCAGAGGTTGCAGTGAGCCGAAATTGCACCACTGCACTCCAGCCTGGGTGACAGACGGAGACTCCATCTCAAAAAAAAAAAAAAAAAAGAAATACAACACTGTTGGCCTCCTAAAACACTCCTCATGGTGCTAGGAGAGTCTCAAAGGTGCCCCACGCAAAATTCTTTTTTTCCAACTTTTATTTTAGGTTCATGGGGTGCATGTGCAGGTTTGTAACATGGAAATATCACATGACACTGTGGCTTCGGGTATAGAGGATCCCATCACTCAGGTAGTAGGCATAGTACCCAATAGGTAGTTTTTCAACCTTTCCCCCCACCCTTCTCCTTCTAGTAGTCCCCAGTGCCCAGGTCTGTTGTTCCCATCTTTATGTCCACTGTACTCAATATTTAGCTCCCACTTGCAAGGGAAAACATGTGGTATTCGGTTTTCTGTTCTTGTGTTAATCTGCTTTGGATCATAGCCTCCAGCTGCATTCATGTTGCTGCAAAGAGCATGATTTCATTGTTTTTTATGACTGCATAGTATTCCATGATGTATATGTACTAAATTTTCTTTATCCAGTCCACTATTGATGGACATCTAGATTGATGCCGTGTATTTGCTATTGTAAATAGCACTGCAATGAATATGTGAGAGCATGTGTCTTCTGGTAGAATGACTTCTTTGGAGTATATACCCAGTAATGCCTAATTAAACTAAAGACCTTCTGCACACCAAAAGACACTATCAACAGAGTAAACAGACAATGTACAGAATAGGAGAAGATATTTGCAAACTGCATCCGATAAAAGTCTAGTATCCAGAATCTAAAAGGAACTTAATTCAACAAGCGAAAAATGAACAACCCTATTAAAAAATGGGCAAAGGACATGAACAGACACTTCTCAACAGAAAACACACATGTGGCCAATGCATATATTAAAAAATGCTCTGCATCGCTAATAATTAGAGAAATGCACATCAAAACCACAGTAAGACACCATCTCACACCAGTCAGAGAGGTTATTATTAAAAAGACAAAAAATAACAGATGCTGGCCAGGCTGCAGAGAAAAGGGGATGTTTATACACTGCTAGTGGAAATGTAAATTGGTTCAGCCACTGGAAAGCCATGTGATGGTTTCTCAAAGAACTTAAAACAGAGCTTTAATACATGTTTTCAAAAAACACCTACATTCATCAGCCCCTCTACTTGGCTTGCAGCCCACCTTCTTACTGTGTCTTGATGGGCCTTTACTCTGTGCACTCTCTTGTACTCCTGCTGTCTCTTCCTCTTCTCATAAGGACATCAGTCCTATTGGATTAGGGTCCTCATCTCTACAAATAATTTTTAAAAACTCAGCTGGGCACAGTGGTGCATACCTGCAGTCCCAGCTTCTCAGAGGGCTGAGGTGGAAGGATCGCTTGAGCCCAGGAAATGGAGGCTGCATTGAGCTGGGATTGTGCCACTGCACCCCAGCCTGGGGAACAGAAGGAGACTGCATCTAAAAAAAAAAAAATCCATTGGCAGAGGTTTGCTTTATTTTTCCACATAAGTAACCTGGAGGTAGGCAGTCCGGTATTTGCACAACAACTTAGCCAAATCTCTCCCCTTTCAACTGTGCTATCTCAGCATTTTTATTTTTCATCATCATGATTCCAAGATGGGTCGGTAGGTCCAGGCATCCCCTCTACAGTCATGGCAGGCAGACTGGGGAAGGGTTGGCACTTGCCTGGTCTGTCCAGTATATCAGGGCAGCAAAGCCTTGCCTGAGCTGTCTGGTAGTGTTTACCAAAACTGGATCAGCCAGGCACAGTGACTCACACCTGTAATCCTAGTACTTTGGAAGGCCAAGGCAGGTGGATCACTTGAGGTCAGGAGTTTGAGACCAGCCTGGCCAACATGGTGAAACACCGTCTCCTCTAAAAATACAAAAATTAGCCAGGCATGGTGGCACATGCCTGTAGTCCCAGTTACTCAGGAGGCTGAGGCAGGAGAATCACTTGAACCCAGAGGTTGCAGTGAGCCGAGATGGCACCACTGCATTCCAGCTTGGGCAACAGAGTGAGACTCCATCTCAAAAAAAAAAAAAAAAAAAAATCTGGAACATGAGCCATGGCTACAGAGGAAGGGGGCTTGGAAGCAGAGTCTACATGGATTCTGCAATGGAGACAGAATCATTTATTCATCAGCTCTTAGGATGGCACACAGGCAACCTCAAACAAAATCGGATTCCATTAGGAAAAAAAGAAGGGGGAGAATCGCTTAGGGGTAGGTAACTGCTTGCATCTATCACAGACACCCACATCTATACCAGAGGTACACACATTCCTGTGAAACTCATATGCTTGCCCTCACACCTGCCCAAGCAGCGGGAAGAGGCTCTCCTCTCTGCTCCGAGAGCCCCTGTGGACATTTCAGTGTTGGTGTTTTTGTTAGTTTTTAAGACGGAGTCTCACCATGTTGGTCAGGCTGGTCTTGAACTCCCAACCTCAGGTGATCCGCCCGCCTTGGCTTCCAAAGTGCTTGGATTACAGGCGTAAGCCACCACGCCTGGCCCTCAGTGTTGGTGTTAATTACCCAGCTTAGAGCTGCGTGGTCTCTGTCTTCTCTCAGGACTGTGAGCTTCACACAGGAGGGATTGTGTGGTCATCTTGGAATCTCCAGAGCCTGACCTCCGATAGGGCATTTGAGACCTATTGAGGAATGAAGGAAAGACGGGAGAGATGGAGAGGTGGAGGGAGGGCAGGATAGGCAGGAGAAACAAGGGATCATTGGTATCTTTTGGATTACTTTTCTGGTCTCTGAGAACAAGGTCTGTTGATTTTGGATTCTGGAGCTTTTAGTACAGTCTGGTCTAAATTGGATTTCACAGAACACTCACAATGAAAAGTGAACATGGCTTCTTTAGTTTTTCAGGGTCCAATGAGCCGTTTATATTGCAGAGAGGCAAGGGCAAGGAAGGAGGGCCATGTCTGCTCTAGCTGTGTCTGTGTCTGGCAAACAGGAGTCCAGGGCCACGATTTCTCAGCTCCTTTAAGTCCCACCCCTTCTCCTCCCCAGGATGGTGCCTTGGTACAGAGGGTCACTGAGTCCTGGAGATGACAGGAGGGTCATTCTCATCCAGGCAGGGTCCTATGGATGTGCATCGATCTCTGAAGCCAAGCATCTCCTCTGCTCTGCCCCTGGGACTGGTGATGCTGAAGTGTGAGTGTCTGTCTAGCACCGTCCATGCTCTGGGCCAAAGAGGCCTCGGCACCTAGCTAGGCCTCGGAAGGTCCTCAGGCTCTCTCAGGCTCTCTGTGTCTCCTTGCTGGGACCTGGGGGAATCTCCAGGTCCCTGAATGCCACACCTTGGAGAGCCAAGGGGTTCTGCCCTAGACTGGTTTTTGTAGCTGCCTTTGATACAACATTCTCACCATCTCTTCAGTCTCTTGCTGAAAATGTTGCTAAACCACAGGACGGGCTCCCCCAGACAGTGTCCAGGGAAGCAGATAATGAGCCTTTGTGTCTTCAGGCTCCACTGCTCCCAGCTGGATGAGCCTGAAGCCCCTTCTCACCTAGGCAGAGCCCCACAGAGCAACGAACATGAAGGGCCCAACCATCTCACCTACCTCAAGATTCCTGCTTCTCACAATCCTGTGAGGAGGAAAGAACAGGCTTTTCATGTTTTCCCCTGTGTGACTGAGCCTTCTGCATTTCCACTAAGCCATACCCTCCTCTCTGACTCCAGTTTCACAGCTCAACTCTGGTTGCAGATGGGGTACCTGCAGGGAGAGAAGCCAGCCCACCAGTATCAGAAGATAAACATTATTTCAAAATACCAGGCCGGGCACAGTGGCTCACACCTGTAATCCCAGCACTTTGGGAGGCCAAGGCAGGAGGAGCACTTGAGCTCAGCAGTTTGAAACCAGCCTGGGCACCATGGTAAAACCCCGCCTTGATAAATAATACAAAAATTAGCTGGGTATGGTGGCACATGGCTGTAGTCCCAGCTGCTCAGGAGGCTGAGGTGAGAGGATGGCCTGAGCCTGGGAGGTGAAGGCTGCAGTGAACTGTGATTGTGCCATTGCGCTCCAGCTGAGTGACAGAATGAGACCCTGTCTCAAGGGGAAAAAAAATTATACTGGTACAAAATGAACGCAGATACACTTGAAAATAAGAACTTTTTCTAAAAAATATAGGGTAGCCAGGCACAGTGGTGCATGCCTGTAATCCCAGCTTCTCAGAAGTCCAAGGCAGGAGGATCACTTGAGCCCAGGAGGCAGAGGTTGCAGTGAGCTGAGATCATGCCACTGTGCTCCAGCCTGGGCAACAGAACAAGACCCTTTTTCCAAATAATAATAATAATAATTATACGGGGATCTCTTACCTGGACCTCAAGGCAGGGAATGAAGTCTACTTAATTCAAATCAAATGACAGGATGAGGCAAGTCTCACGGTAACTTGCAGTAACGAACGTGTAATTTCTCAGTCTCAAAGACAGATTCTCAGGACAGAATCAGGTTGGCTAGGCTGGGTCCTGACCAGGGGGTGGAATCATGAGGTAAAAATCTGGCTTCCAGGGAGCCACCCAGGTGGGAGAGGACGCTGTGAGGGCAGTTTCCTTAGGAGGAATGATGGTCCAGGCTACGCAGACAGCTTTCATATTGTCCACTTTGATACAGACCCAAACAAATAATTGATGAAGGTGAACTTATGTTCTCGGAGCGACGTACACATACTTCATTAAATATAAGCTTTATCAAAGAAAATACAAGTGCTGTTTTAGCCTATATTCAGTGTAAATATGTGGCTTTCTAAATATTTTCTGTATTAGAAAGATAGTTGAGCCGGGCGAGGTGGCACGTGCCTGTAGTCCCAGCTGTTCGGGAGGCTGAGGTGGGAGGATTGCTTGAGCCCAGGAGTTCTGGGCTGTAGTGCACTATGCCGATCGGTTGTCCGCACTAAGTTCGGCATCAATATGGTGACCTCCCAGGAGCGGGGAACCACCAGGTTGCCTAAGGAGGGGTGAACTGGCCCAGGTCAGAAATGGAACAGGTCAAAACTCCAGTGCTGATCAGTAGTGGGATCGTGCCTGTGAATAGCCACTGCACTCCAGCCTGGCAACATAGTGAGACCCTGTCTCTAAAAAAAAAAAAAAAAAGAAAAAAAAAAAGAGATAGTGGACTTGCCACTTTCACCACTGTTAATTCTTTTGTAGGACATTTACACATTTTACACATCCTGCCTCTCCTGCATAGGAGTCATGAGGTCCAGAAGCTTTGTAGGTGTTAAAGGAAAAAAAAGAGTGATGAGGTGACCATGGGCTCTAAGACATGACACTGAAAGCAAAAGCAACAAACACATAGATAAATTAGACTTCATGAAAACTTAAAGCTTTTTTAAAATTACTTTTATTTTTTAATTTTAGTTTTTTGGTTTTTGTTTTCTTTTGTTTTGTTTTTGAGACAGAATCTCACTCGGTCACCAAGACTGGAGTGCAGTGGTGTGATTTCAGTTCACTGCAACCTCTGCCTCCTCGGTTCAAGCATTCTCCTGCCTCAGCCTCCTGGGTAGCTGGGATTACAGGTGCATGCTACCATACCCCACAAATTTTTGTATTTTTGTAGTGACCAGGTTTCGCCATGTTGGCCAGGCTGGTCTTGAACTCCTGACCTCGAGTGATCCACCCAGCTCAGATTCCCAAACTGCGGGGATTACAGGTGTGAGCCACCATGACTGTGTCACTCCAGCCTGGGTGACAGAGTGAGACCCTGTCTCAAAAAAAAGAAAAAAAAATTATGCTGGTACAATAGGAACCCAGGTACACTTGAAAATAAGAACTTTTTACTAAAAAGATACAGGGTAGCCAGACACGGTGCTATGTGCCTGCAATCCCAGCCACTCAGAAGGCCAAGGCAGGAGGATCACTTGAGCCAAGGTTCTTCTTAAGAGGCACAGAGTTTCTGTTCCTGGTAATGGAAAAGTTTTAGACATAGTGGTGATGGCTGTGCAATACTGTGAATGTCATTAATGCCACTGAATGGTACACTTAGAAAGTCAAAATCGCATATTTTCTATATTTTACCATGATTAAGAGAAAAAAACCAATGAGAATGCTGAGTGAAAATTCTCAGTACTACTGGTGCATGGCTGCACCAAATTCCCCAGGAGTCAGGCCTGCTGAAATTACTACCTCATTAGCTATGTTTGTTTCCTTTGTCAAAAACAAACGCGCATGTAAGAAGAAAGAAAAAGGGACATGGTTATCTATACCTTCTCTCGTCTTGATTTGGAAGGGGAAATACCACACTGTAATTGTCATGAAATGTAATTAAAAGGTATGGGGAGATGACTACATGGCAAAGTTTCCTTTTAAGACATCATAATGCTATCAGGTGTTTATCTCTGGTTAAAAATGCCTCCCAGGTTCAAGCATTCTCCTGCCTCAGCCTCCTGAGTAGCTGGGATTACAGGCGCGCACTACCATATCCCACATTATGTAGTTAAGCAGTCTTTCACCGTGTGTATATCCACATCTAAAGGTATGGTTATTTGAGTGGATGAGTACCCTGGACTGAAAGAAATTCACCATACGACAACCAGAGTCAATAGACTCTGCAATCTATTTCTGTCAAAAGTTTAAAGTAATATGACTATGCTCATAAAACAATTATGTTTGATCCACCAATTCCAATCCTGGTTATGTACCCTCCCAAAAATGAAAATGTACATCCAGAGAAAAATTTTTACATGTTCATAGAAGCTTTATTCATAATAACCAAAAAGTAGAAACAAATGTCCATCAACTAATAAACGTATAAATAAAATGCAAGATAGCCATTCAATGGAGTATTATTCACCAATAAAAAGGAATGAATAACTAATACATGCTACATTTATGAACTTTGAAACATTATGTTAGGGCCGGGTGCAGTGGCTCACCCCTGTCCTCCCAGCATTTTGGAAGATCAAGGTGGGCAGATCACCTCAGGTCAGTGATAGTTTGAGACCAGCCTGGCCAACATGGTGAAACCCCATTTCTACTAAAAATGCAAAAATTAGCTGGGCGCGGTGGCTCACACCTGTAATCCCAGCACTTTGAGAGACCAAGGCGGATGGATTGCTTGAGGTCAGGAGTTCGAGACCAGCCTGGCCAACATGGTGAAACCCTGTCTCTATTAAAAAAAAAAAAAATTAGCGAGGCATGGTGGCAGGTGCCTATAGTCCCAGCTACTTGGAAGGCTGAGGCATGAGAATCTCTTGAACCCGGGAGGCAGAGGTTGCAGTGAACTGAGATCGCGCCACTGCACCCCAGCGTGGGCAACAGAGCTAGACTGTCAAAAAAAAAGAAAAAGAAAAGAAAAGGAAGAGGAGGGTGGGAAGATAGGGTGGAATGGAGGCAGGGACGGAGGAAGGAAGGAAGGTAGGAAGGTAGGAAGGAAGGAAGGAAGGAAGGGAGGAAGGAAGGAAGGGAGGAAGGAAGGGAGGAAGGAAGGGAGGAAGGAAGGAAGGGAGGAAGGGAGGAAGAAAGGAGGAAGGGAGGAAGAGAGGGAGGGAAAACATTATGTTAAGTAAAAGAAGCCTGTCATGAAAGGCTACATATTATATTGACTCCACTTATGTGAAATGTCCAGAATGGGCAAATCTATACAGACAGAAAGTAGATTAGTGGTTTCCCAGGGTTGGCAGATTGTGGAGGTCAGGGAATGAAGGGTGATAGCTAATGAGTATGGAGTTTCTTTTTAGCATGATGAAATGTTTTAAAAATAATTTGTGATGACCATTGCACAATTCTATGAATATACTTAAAAAAACTGTACACTTCATTGTTGTTGTTGTTTGAGACAGGGTCACATTCTGTCACTCGGGCTGGAGTGCAGTGGTGCAGTCACGGCTCACTGCAGCCTCAACCTCCCAGGCTCAAGCGATTCTCCCACCTCTCAGCCTCCTGAGTAGCTGTGACTACAAGCACATGTCACTATGCCTGGCTCATTTTTGTATTATTTGTAGACATGGAGTTTCACCATGTTGCCCAGGCTGGTCTTGAACTCCTGGGCTCAAGCAAGCCATCCATCTTGACCTCCCAAAGTGCTGGGATTATGCATGAGCATCCTTGTCCAGCCTGAATTTTACACTTTAAATGAGTGAATTGTGTGGCATGTGAATTATATTTCAATAAAGCTGTTACTGTATAATATCCTCCTATCCCTGCCCGTTCCCCCCGTACAAAGTAAAATGAAAAAGTCTGCATCCTGGCTGACTAGATGTGAGGACTAAGTCAGAGCAAGGTCCACACAGTCTGAATCTGATCTGCTGCATGTGTAATTCCCTATGAGCTACAGTGTTCTAGTTTTTTTTAAGTGGTTTTTGGAATATCATTCCTAAGATGAACACATATGCATTGCATTAAATTAAACAAAATGCAAAAATCTAAATTACAAAAACCTGCATGTATTTGAAAACCAATGGTGAGTGGTTTAGATTGCATTTGACAGATCATTTATGTAGAGACATAATTATGCTTCTTGAGTTACATTCATGTAATCGTTTAAAATAGCTTTATTGAGATACAATTAGGATATCATACATTTCACACATTTAAAATGTACAGTTCAATCATTTTTTGTTTCTTCCACAGGTGTGCAACCATCACCACAACCAATTTTAGGACATTTTATTCAACCCCAAAAGAAACTGTACAACGTTTTGCAATCATCCTTTATCCCCCCGACCCATTTCCCCAGCCCTGGAAAACCACTAATCTCTATCTTTATATAGATTTGCTTATTCTGGACATTGCCCATAAATGGAATCATATCTTTGCTCTTTTGTGACTGGCTTCTTTCATTAGCACCATGGGTTTTTGTTTGTTTGTTTTATGGAGACAGCGTCCCCCTGTGTTGCCCAGGCTGGTCTCAGTCCTCCTACCTAGGCCTCCCAAAGTGCTGGGATTACAGCTGTGAGTCACTGTGCCTGATCTATCACGTTTTCAAGGTTCATTGATGTTGCAGGATATATATAATTTTTTTTTTTGAGACAGAATCTCGCTCTGTTGCCCAGGCTGGAGGGCAGTGGCGTGATCATGGTTCACTGCAACCTCTGCCTCTGGGTTCAAGTGATTCTCCTGCCTCAGCCTCCCTAGTAGCTGGGACTACAGGGCACACACCACGCTCGGCTAATTTTTGTATGTTTAGGAGAGACAGGGTTTCGCCATGTTGGCCAGGCTGGTCTCAAACTCCTGACCTCAAGTGATCCACCTGCCTCAGCCTCCGTAATGCTGGGATTACAGGCATGAGCCACCACACCCAGCTATTCTTTTTTTGTTGATGAGTAATATTCCATTGTATAAATAGACCACATTTTATTTCTCCATGCATCCGTTGGTGGACATTTGGCTATTATGAATAGCCACATAAATGTTTCTATGAATATTCAGGCTCAAGTTTTCATGTGAACATACATTTTCAATGTTCTTGATATAAGCTCAGGAGTGGAATTCCTGAGTCAGACGGTAGCTTTCTTTGAGGAACTGCCTGACTGTTTCCCAAAGAGGCTGCACCATTTCACATTCTCACCAGCAGTGATGAGGGTTCCAATTTCTCCACATCCTTACCTACACTTTTTATTATCTCTTTTTCATTACAGCCATTGCAGTGGGTGTCAAGTAGTATCTTATGTGATTATAATTCCTGATGGCTAAGGATGTTGACCTTTTTTTACCAGTTTCCTTTTGAATTCTCTCTAACTGCCCTGTGCCTGCTTGTTTAGGTCCTAGCCATCTCCTTTCTTGCTTGCTTTTTTTTTTTTTCAAGAGACAGGATCTTGCTCTGTGGCCCAGGCTGGAGTAAAGTGGCACAATCACAGCTCACTGCAGCCTCAAACTCCTGGGCTCAAGCCATCCTCCGCCTTCAGCCTCCTAGGTAGCTGGCACTATGGTGCTAACTTTTGTAGAAAGAGGGTCTTCATGTGTTGGCCAGGCTAGTCTCAAACTCCCGGGCTCAAACCATCCTCCCACTTTAGCCTCCTGAGTAGTTGCAATTACAGGCTCCAGCCACTGCACCTGGCAGTCACCATCTCCTCTCTGACTGGGTTGCATGCCTCCTAACTGGGCTTTCCATCTTCCATTTCACTTCCTATGATGCAATCTTGGACCATGTCACTTTCTGCCTCAAACCTTGAATGGCTCCCTATTGCCCACAGGACAGAGCCTGCACTTTGAAGTATGGCATTCAAGACCCTTCACAGTCAGTCTCCACCCTATCTTTCTGGGTCTCATTTCCCTCTGTCCCCTGCTGTGCAGCCATCCTATGCCTTTGCCCATGCTGTTCTCTCTGCTTATAATCCCTTCCCTGAAGTGTCCCTAATTATACCTCCTTATCCTTTAAAACCTAGCTCAGGCAGGGTGCACTGGCTCACACTTTTAATTCCAGCATTTGGGGAGGACAAGGTGGGAAGATGGCTTGAGCTCAAGAGTTCAAGACAAGCTTGGGCAACATGGTGGAACACCCCATCCCTACAAAAAATACAAAAATTAGCTGGGTGTGGTGGCACATGACTGTAATCCCAGCTTCTGGGGAGGCTGAGGTGGGAGGATCACTTGAGCCCAGGAGGTCAAGGCTTCAGTGAGCTGTGACTGCACCATTGCATTTTAGCCTGGGCAACAGAGTGATACTCTGTCTCAAAAAAAAAAAAAAAATCCTAGCTCAAACAGAAACTTCTGAGTGAAGCCTATCTAAGATGACTTCCAGACAGGGTCCTCTTGCTGTACAACTCCAGGGGGGGTGATTCTCATGGTCACGTATGTCAGGATCAGCAAAGTCCAGCCCACAGGCCAAATCCAGCCCACCACCTGTTTTTGTGTGTTGCACAAACTAAGAATGATTTTCACATTTTTAAATGGTTGTAAATAATTAAAAAGTAAAATGAAAAGTGGCATGCAGCCATGCGGATTTGTTTATATATTGTCTATTGCTACTTTCGTGCTACAAGAGCAGAGATGGTGTGGCCCATGAAGCATAAAATATTTACTATTGGCCAAATATGGTGGCTCATGCCTGTAATCCCAGCATTTTGGGAGGCCGAGGTAGGAGGATCATGAGGTCAGAAGTTCAAGACCAGCCTGGCCAACATGGTGAAACCCCATGTCTACTAAAATTACAAAAATTAGCCAGGCATGGTAGCACATGCCTATAATCCCAGCTACTCGGGAGGCTGAGGCAGGAGACTTGCTTGAACCTGGGAGGCAGAGGTTGCAGTGAGCTGAGATTATATATATGTAATCCGGCCATTTACAGAACAAGTTTGCCAAACCCTGGTCTATGTCAATGGTGCCCTGGAGTTGTGCAGTGTACAACCTATACAGATGTACACCAGCAGCCTTACCTGCAGGCTCTCCTGGAACTGTTTGTAACCTCTAGTCTAGTATTTAGCACATAACATAATAATTTCTCTTCTTCCCCCACAGACCTTATGCTCCAATAACTGAGACTGACTCTCTGAATCCTGCCTATCTTTGAATTCTCAGTGGATAGATCAGGGTCTGGCACAGAGAAGAACCTTAATAAATGTCTGTTACTGCACTCAATTAACTATTTCCTGGATACTGAAGATGAACTAATAAAACATGATCAATATTTCAGGATCACTTATAAGTAAAAACAGTACTACGACTAGCAAAAAATATAGATCTATTGTTTCTGAATTTATTTCATTTTATTTTATTTTTATTTATTTATATTTTTATGAGGCAGAGTTTCACTCTTTTGCCCAGGCTGGAGTGAAGTGGCATGATCTTGGCTCCTGGGTTCAAGCAGTTCTGCTTCAGCCTCCGGAGTTGCTGGGATTATAGCCACTTGCCACCATGCCCGGCTAATTTTTGTATTTTTAGTAGAGACAGGGTTTCACCACGTTGGCCACGCTGGTGTCGAACTCCTGACCTCAGGTGATCCATCCACTTGTCCTCCCAAAGTGCTGGGATTACAGGTGTGAGCCACCGCAGCCAGCCTATTTCATTTTATTTTTTTATTTTTGAGACAGGGATCTCACTTGAACTGACCCAAACTAGATTCTTTTTCAGCTCACTGTAACCTCTAACTCCTGCAGTGCAAGTAATCCTTTCAACTAAGCCTCCCAAATAGCAGGGACTACAGCTGTGCAACACCACAGCTGGCTAAGTTTTTCTATTTTTTTATACAGACAGGATCTTGCAATGTTGCCCTGGCTGGTCTCATACTCCAGCAGGACTTGTTTGATTTGAACCTCTTTTCTCGCAGACAAGTGCTAATTGGCATATTTCAATGAACTGAGTGAGAAACACCATGGTTGGGGTGAGATGCTGGAGATGTACAGACGCCTTACCGACTGGACACAGCTCAGGCTACACGGAGTTGCAGTTGGGAGTCCAGCATCCAGAACATGGTTCTAACAAGGGTAGGTGAGTGTGAAGAGGTTCATCCTGCATAATCACAAGATCTCAGTAAAAAAGAGGGCTGAGAAGGCAGTAGAATAAGGATTCTGAAGCTATTATACTGAAGATGTATCTGTGGGCTGCAGGGCACAGGCACCAGCCAAAAATGAACATACGCTTTGTGCGGGATATTGCGGAAAGGAGGCATCTGGCTTTCCTCTTCTCATTCAGTCCCTGAAAAAAATCTATCTCAGTTGAGGGCACAGGCCCAGAGAAGTGACGCCACTTGTCCCCACCTGCCTTGGCAGAGCAGTTATTCTAGCTCAGGTCTCCCAGTCCCCAGCCTGTACTTGTGTGTCTACCAGAGGCACTTGGTGAACGCTCACCAAGAGCGTGCTCTTCAGCAAGGACTTCCACGGGCCTTTCCTCACCCCTGGTTTCTCTTTGGTTCCCTGAAACCGATTTATTCCCCTGCAGGAGAAAAGTCCCAACCTCTTACCATGAATTAGAAGGCCCTTCAAGAACCGCCCTGTACTTCCTTCTTCAGCTTTGCCTTCCAGTTTCCCTCACGCCCCCAACCCTAGACCTTCATGTCAGTTCAAGTTTAATAAAGCTTGAAGAAAAAACGATGAAGAACTTTTTTGTGCCTACCATGCACCAGGCACTGTTCTAAGCAGTTTCAGCTACACTGTCTCATTTAAAATCCTAGGAAAGTGGCTGGGTGCAGTGGCTCACTCCTATAATCCTATAAAACTCTTTGGGAGGCCGAGGTGGGAGGATTGCTTGAGGTCAAGAGTTTGAGACCAACCTGGCCAACATGGTGAAACCCTGTCTCTACTAAAAATACAAAAATTAACTGGGCATGGTGGCACACACCTGTAATCCCAGCTACTCGAGACGCTGAGGCAGGAGAATCACTTGAGCCCAAGAGGTAGAGGCTGAAGTGAGACAAGATCGTGCCACTGCACTCCAGCCTGGGTGACAGAGCAAGAGTCTGTCTCAAAAAAAAAAAATTCTGTGAAAGAGATACAATAATCCAGCCCACTTTATAGATGAGGGAGCTGAGCCCAGAGAGGTTATGAAATTTGCCTGAAGTTGCAGTCGATGAGTAGCAGAGTTAGAATTTCCACCAAGGCAGTCTGACTTGAGAAAGTATAAAGGATTAGCTGATCTGTCCTTCACCTCTTGCATATACTATTTCTTTCCATTTTTTCAGCGGGCCTTCCTCTATCTGCTTTCCAGTCTTCACACTTGTGATTTCCTGTTCCTAAAACACTCTCCGTCTTGCCTGATTAACCCTACTCATTGTTCAGATTTCAGCTGATAGCACCTCTTGGCCAGGCATGATGACTCACACTAGTAATCCCAACACTTTGAGAGGGCAAGGCAGGTGGATCACCTGAGGTCAGTAGTTCAAGACTAGCCCGGCCAACGTGGTGAAACCCTATCTCTACAGAAATACAAAAATTAGCCTGGCATGATGGCAGGTGCCTGTAATCCCAGCAACTCGGGAGGTTGAGGCAGGAGAATTGCTTGAACCCAGGAGGCGGAGGTTGCAGTGAGCTGAGATTGCAACAATGCACTCCAGCCTGGGTGACAGAGCCCAAAATATACAATATACTATGGGTGTGCCTTGTATATTTTAAAACAATCGACAGCTGGGCACATTGACTCGTGTCTGTCATCCCAGAGCTTTGGAAGGCCAAGGCAGGAGGATCACTTGGGCCAAGGCGTTTGAAACCAGCCTGGGATCTGGATTTTGTCTCCCTTTTTGACCCCTCACCTTCTCTCAAAAATTTTTTGTGGTTGTTGTTTTTACACAGAGTCTCAGTGTGTTGCCCAGGCTGGAGTATAATGGTGTAATCTTGGCTCACTGTAGCCTCTGCCTCCCAGGTTCAACCTCTCTGTAGCTGGGATTACAGGCATGTACCACCATGCCCCACTACTTTTTATACTCTTAGTAGTGACGCGGTTTCTTATAAATAGTAACAAGAAGAAGGCTGGGCCTGGTGGTGCATGCCTGTAATCCAGCACTTTGGGAGGCTGAGGCTGGTGGATCACTTGAGGTCAGGAGTTCAAGACCAGCCTGACCAATATGGTAAAACCCCATCTCTACTAAAAATCCAAAAATTAACATGGTGGTGCATGCCTGTAGTCCCAGCTACTTTGGAGACTGAGGCATGAGAATCGCTTGAACCTGGGAGGCAGAGGTTGCAGTGAGCCAAGATCGTGCAACTGCACTCCAGCCTGGGTGGCAGAGGGAGACTCTGTCTCAAAAAACAAAACAAAAAAAAGAAGTGCGTAGGGCTAGAAAACTAGTAATGCTAATTAACTAACTCTCGGAACATCACATCTACCACCCATCTTTCTCTGGCCATCTAATTTTGTTAGCCACAAATACATTTTTGAGCTGCTTATTGCTGAATCCAACTCTTGCACAAACTGTTGTGAACACATACATGCATTACTCTGCTCTATCGAACCACTTGTGAAGATGGTGGGCAAGGCTAGTGGTCCCAGACTGTTTCAGTGCTCCGTTAGGGAGTAATTTACATGTGAAGATGGTGGGCAAGACTGGTGCTCCCAGACTGTTTCGGTGCTCTGTTCACGGGTAGACAATTTCCTGAGCTGGACCTAATTGCTTTGGCTGCCAAGTAACAATTTGTTTTTAGTGGAAAACTTGGCTGAGGCAAGGCTTGTGCAATTGTGCCCTCACCCTTACCTAAGGAATTCCGTGCGCAGAGGCTGTCGTGCAGCTTCTGTCGTAGTCATGTGTGTAGACACACATCTGTAATTAGTGTTCAGGAGGTGCAGAGGGAGGTCACAAAATCCTTGTGTGAGTGCCAAGGAAGGGGCAGGACTAGAGAGGGGAGGCTCCTGGCCGGCACTGGGAGCTCAAGGGCAGAGCCCACTTCCTGGATGTCATCCATCCTTGAGCTCTGAAAGACCCCAAGGAAGCTACCTCACTGTTGAGGAAGGGCAGACGAGAGAACGCATGTGACTTCTGGCAGCCTCTCTCTGGGGATTGCTCAAGTGTGTACACTGTGAACCTCGGCCTACTTCTGATTTGTTGCCATACGTTGGATAATTAGTATGTGCAGCAGCCTGGGTGACTCATGAAAGTGACTGATAAGCGCTCTCTTTTTGCAGTAAGGGCAGATTCTGGCATTTGAATCCACTTTGGGAAGAATGATGTATGAGATCAACTTAGAATATTCCAGGCTGGCCAGGCGTGGTGGCCCATGCCTATAATGCCAGCACTTTGGGAGACCGAGGCAGATGGATGGCTCGAGCTCATAAGTTCAAGACCAGCCTAGCAACATGGCGAAACCCCTTCTTTACAAAAAAAAATAGCTTGGTGTGGTGGCTCATGTCTGTAGCCCCAGCTACTTGGGAGGCTGAGGTGGGAGGATCTCTTGAGCCGGGGAGGAGGAGGTTGCAATAAGCTAAGATCAAGCCCACTGCACTCCAGCCTAAGCAACAGAAGGAGACCCTGTCTCAAAAAAAAAAAAAAATTCCAGGTTATGTTGAAGTCCTGTCTTGACAAGTTTCTCTTAAGTTCCATCTAACAAACAGTTTTGTCTATTCGTTTTTATTAAAAGGAGGAAGAAAACAAAGAGAAAAGAAACCTCTTACTTTTCCCTCCTAGGATTATAAGAAACATTACCCAATTTTAAAGTACTTCAAATGCTGAAAGTCAGATGTTAAATAAGGGTTTGTAGGCTGGGTGCAGTGACTGACACTGGTAATCCTAGCACTCGGGAGACCAAGGTGGGCGGATCATCTGAGGTCAGGAGTTCGAGACCAGCCTGGCCAACATGGTGAAACCCCATCGCTACTGAAAATACAAAAATGAGCCAGATGTGTTGGTGCACACCTGTAATCCCAGCTACTTGGGAGGCTGAGGCGAGAGAATAGCTTGAACCTGGGAGGTGGAGGTTGCAGTGAGCCAAGATCACACCGCTGCACTCCAGACTGGGCGACAGAGTGAGACTCTGTCTCAAAAATAAATAAATAAATAAATAGATTAGGGTTTGTAGAGATCAGATCCTATAAACATAAAAGTTTTTCCAGCTCTAACATTTTAAAATTCTATGAATCTCAGATATGTGTCACTCCAATATATCCAACAAAGTAGAATGAAATATGACTTTGAAATTCACTAAAATGAAAAGATGGAAGCTGTATCTTTGCTGAGTCCATGTCCTGAAATAGCTTTACAGGACAGGTGAAGCATTTCTGTTCATCTCTCCAGCAAATACCCGCATCTTGCAGCTGCCTCTCCTCAACCAGGGAAAGGAGAGCAGGCTTCCCGAGGAGGAGTAGGGTGGAGTCATTTCACAGGCATCCGCCCTCCCCTCACCCTCTTCTCATTCTTCTTCTACAGTTGCCTTTCCCTACAGTGGGACTGGCAGCCATCCAACACTTCCGCATTCTTCCATTTGTCTCCCTTGTGTGGCCTTCTCTGCTTAGCATCGTGACTCCGCACACCCACACACAGCAACCATCAGTTTAGTCCACACTTCTTAGGCATTCAAGACCCAATCTGGGCCGGGCATGGTGGCTCACGTCTGTAATCCCAGCACTTTTGGCCGCCGAGGCGGACAGATCACCTGAGGTCGGGAGTTGGAGACCAGTCTGGCCAACATGGTGAAACCCCATCTCTTCTAAAAATACAAAAATTAGCCAGGCGTGGGGGTGCATGCCTGTATTCCCAGCTACTTGAGAAGCTGAGGCAGGTGAATTTCTTGAACCTGGGAAGCAGAGATTGCAGTGAGCCGAGATGGCACCATTGCACTCCAGCCTGGGCGACAGAGCGAGACTCTGTCTCAAAAGAAAAAAAGACCCAATCTGACTCCAGTTGATGTGTCCAGATTCACCTCTCCAACACAATCCACTTGTCCAGCCTCCATTTCCCTGCCCCTTCAGCACGCATGCCCCCTCCCCTCCCCCTCCACACGCCCTTGCTTCTCCCATATCCCGTCCAGTTGAAGCACTGCCTTCTCTTTCTGATGTACCCCTACACTAATTCTCACTTTTTCCACAGCATGCTTGCTTTTTTTTTTTTCTTTTTGAGCCAGGATCTCACAGTGGTGTTATCACGGCTTACTGCAGCCGCAACCTCCTAGGCTCAGGTGATCCTCCCACCTCAGCATCTAAGTAGCTGGGACTCTAGGCATGTACCACCACGTGCAGCTAATTGTTTTTTCTTTTGTAAAGACACCAGTCTCACTATATTGCTCAGCCTGGTCTTTAACTCTTAAATTCAAACCATCCTCCAGCCTCAGCCTCCCAAAGTGCTGGGATTGCACATGTAAGCCACTGCCTAGCCTCACTTCTGCTTTTATTTAAATGACCGTGCTGTAGTCACCTCCCCAGTGAGATGGTAGATTCCATGAGGGTAGGGATGAGAGCTCATGGATTTTTCTTTTCTCCACTGAACAGGAGAGGAAAACAATATTTTTTTTAAATGGGTGAATAAATTTGTAAGAAACTTTATTTTTTGCCCAATTACTGGTTGGACAAATCAATCTCTTTATAACACAGGAGGAGAGGGGAGGGACTAATATCTGAAATGTTTACCTGGCCCTGATATTTTCTTTCCTTTTATTTTTTTTATTTAATATTTCTTTTATATATATATATATATATTTTTTTTTTTTTTAAATAAAGACGAGGTTTCATCATGTTGGTCAGGCTGGTCTTGAACTCCCAACCTCAGGTGATCCACCTGCCTTGGCCTCTAAAGGGCTTGGATTACAGGCGTGAGCCAACACGCCCGACCCTTTCCTTTTATTTGATATGATAACTTATCTTTGTCTTTATTTTATTAGTAGTAGTATTTTCTGAGATGGAGTCTCGCTCTGTTGCCCAAGCTGGGATGCAGTGGCACATCTTGGCTCACTGCAACCTCCACCTCCTGGGTTCAAATAATTCTCCTGCCTCAACCTCCTGAGTAGCTGGGATTACAGGCAAGCACCACGCCTGATTAATTTTTTTTTTTTTTTTAAACAGAGTCTCACTCTGTCACCAGGCTGGAGTGCAGTGGCGTGATCTCAGCTCACTGCAACCTCCGCCTCCCAGGTTCAAGCAATTCTCCTGCCTCAGCCTCCCAAGTAGCTGACACTACAGGCAACTGCCACTACGCCTGGCTAATTTTTGTATTTTTAGTAGAGACAGGGTTTCACTATGTTGGCCAGGCTGGTCTTGAACTCCTGACCTTGTGATCTGCCCGCCTCAGCTTCCCAAAGTGCTGGTATTACAGGCATGAGCCACTGCGCCCAGCCTTATCTTTGTCTTTTCAATGAATTATATCTTTTTTTTTTTTTTGAGATGGGGTCTTGCTCTGTTACCCAGGCTGGAGTACAGTGGTGCAATCTTGGCTCACTGCAACCTCCACCTCCCTGGTTCAAGCAATTCTCCTGCCTCAGCCTCTCGAGTAGCTGGGATTAAAGGCGCGTGCCACCATGCCCAGCTAATTTTTATATTTTTAGTAGAGATGGAGTTTCATCCTGTTGGCCAGATTGGTCTTGAACTCCTGACCTCGTGATCCGCCCGCCTTGGCCTCCCAAAGTGCTGGGATTACAGGCATGAGCCACTGCCCACCCAGCCCCAGCAGGAAAATTTTTGTGGGGCAGTAAGATGAGAGGACAGTACAGCCACCAGGCTCCCTTCTTAAAGGTGCTCCTTGGATCACAGTCTCTCCTCTAGCCCTGAGGGACTTTCAGTTTGGTTTAAAAATTTTTTTAATTACAAAAGATCATATATGTCACATTACATGATTTATGTTAATATATTCTTTTGCATATACCAAACATTGCATAATAGAAACTCTATGTAGTACACATGGGGTATATATGTAACATATCTAACTTGTAAGGTATAATGACATGAACACACCTGAACCCACTACCCAATTAAATAACTAGAACATTCCCACCATGCTTCTCCTTGAACACAAGTCCTGCTAAGGCTTCAATCTCAGAGGTAACCACTGTTCTGAGTTTTGTTTATCCCCTTGCTTAAACATACTTATCATTATTATTATTTTGAGAGATGGAGTCTCGCTCTGTCGCTAGGCTGGAGTACAGTGGTGCAATCTCGGCTCACTGCAACCTCCACCTCCCGAGTTCAAGCAATTCTCCCACCTCAGCCTCCCAAGCAGCTGGGACTACAGCCGCATGCCACCACGCCCGACTAATTTTTGTATTTTTAGTACAGATGGGGATTCACCATGTTGGCCAGGCTGGCCTCGAGCTCCTGACCTTGTGATCCTCCTGCCTCAGCCTCCCAAAGTGTTGGGATTACAGGCATGAGCCACCTCACCTGGCTGAGAAGATTCTTAAATACAAAATTAAGATATGGGCCAGCTGCAGTGGCTCACGTCTGTAATCCCAGCACTTTGGGAAGCCAAAGTGGGCAGATAAACTGAGGTCAGGAGTTTGAGACCAGTCTGGCCAACATGGTGAAACCCTGTTTCTACAAAAATATGAAAATTAGCTGGGCATGATGGTGGACACCTGTAATCCCAGCTACTCGGGAGGCTGAGGTGGAAGAATTGCTTGAACCTGGGAGGTGGAGGTTGCAGTGAGCCGCGATCCTGCCATTGCACTCCAGCCTGGGTGACAGAGTGAGACTTAGTCTCAAAAAAAAAAATCTTCTGGTTACAGGCCAGGCACGGTAGCTGACACCTATAATGCCAGCATTTTGGGAGACTGAGGCAGGCAGATCACTTGAGCCCAGGAGTTCTAGACCAGCCTGGACAACAGAGTGTTGCCCATCTGTACAAAAAAAAAATTAAAAACTGGTTGGATGTGGTGGTGCATGCCAGCAGTCCTAGCTACTTGGGAGGCTGAGGAGGGAAGAGTCCAGCAGTTTGAGGCTACAGTGAGCTAAGATCACAGCACTGCACTGCAGCCTTAGCAACACATTGAGACCCTGTCTCAGGTAAATAAATAACTCTCTTTTTATTATAAAGTCATACAACAAATTATTTAATAAATTTTAACAATACACAAGCGTGTTGTGTGGAACAAAATTCCCCCACCCCAGGTTGCTCTTTCAGGATTATGAAAGAGAAACTCCATGCTGCTGCCCAGAGCCATGGAGTAGGGGGGATATTAGCCTACATGAAGGTACAAAATGTACAACCCACCGTAAGCGCATATGGCATTACAGGAGAGGAACCCTGAGCCTAATGAACCCATCTGACTTGTGCAGCTTCTGACCTGGCTGAATCTGTTCTACACTCTGTGCAGTGGAGGTGACCATGGTGACTATCTCATCGGGTTGTAATGAGGCTGCGGAAGCAAGGGAGTTGCTCAGGACAGCACCTGGCCCAAAGCAAGGTTTCAACCCATGTTTGCAGTCAAAATACAGCATGGCCCAGAGAACAAGGTTGTTTGGATGCCTGTAATCCCAGCAGTTTGGGAAGCCGAGGCAGGTGGATTACCTGAGATCAGGAGTTCAAGACCAGCCTGGCCAACATGGTGAAACCCCATCTCTACTGAAAATACAAAAATTAGCCGGGTGTGGTGGTGCATGTCTGTAGTTGCAGCAATTCCAGAGGCTGAGGCAGGAGAACTGCTTGAACCCAGGAGGTGGAGGTCACTGTGAGCCGAGATCATGCTACTGCATTCCAGCCTGGGCAACAGAGTGAGGGAAAAAAAAAAAAAAAAGGTTAGAGAGCAGAGACTATGAAGGCTCAGGGGAGCGTAGCATGGCTTCAGCTGTCCTTCCTAGCATGTTTGTCAGAGTCAGTGACTTGTGACTGAAAGTGGTAAAGAAATAAAAGAGATAGGGAGGCCGAGTGGTGGAAAGAAATGGACTTTGGACCCAGACAGACCTCAGTGTGAAGGCTGACTACATGACTGCCTATTCCTAATGACCTTGGTTGCATTTCCTGAACTTTATTTCCTCGTTTATAAAATGGAGGACCAGTATACCTAGGTTGTGAGGATTCGGTGAGTTAATGTAAAGTGGCTGGCACATGGTAGATATCTAATAAATGCTAACAGTTTTCCTAGAGCAAGCTTTCGTTTTTTTATCTCTTTTATTTTGTTTTGTAATGTTTGCGTAAACACACAGAATTAGAGCTAGAAAGGAGTTTCTAGGCCAAGACCTTCACTTCCCATATGGGGAAACTCAGAAAGCAGGTGCATGACTTGCCTGAACTGTTTTCCAGCTCCCAGGCCGTGGCGTGGCCCCCATCCCCAGGGACCACTGTGACCCAGCTCCCCTGAGCAAGAAGGAGGCCATCTGAGATCCCCCTCTAGGGAAAGTTGGAGAAACCTAACCCTGCTGGGAGTTTCATCACTAATTAGTTTAATGGACTCTTTTGTGCAGAGCTGGCCAGGGAGCAGGAGGGGACAGAATTTACTTGCCTTTTCCTTTCACTACCTGGGCTTCCCAAATGCGCTCCCTTATGTTGACTTTGAGGCCCTCAGTGTCAGGACATCTATGCTTGCCCACCGCTGTTGCCATAACAACAAGGTTTTGAGGGATGCCAGGTGCATAATGTCCTGTCTTGTGTCTTTCTTTCACTCTCTCTCTTTTTCTTTTTTTAGGCAGTCTCATTCTGTTGCACAGGCTAAAGGGCAAGGGCACAATCATGACTCACTGCAGCCTCCAGCTACTGGGCTCAGACAATCCTCCCACCTTACTCTCCTAAGTACCTGGGACTGCAGGCATGCACCACCATACCTGCCTAATCTTTGTATTTTTCTGTAGACATGGGGTCTCACCGTGTTGCTCAGGCTGGTCTCAAACCCCTGGGCTCAAGGGATCTGCCCATGTTGGCTTCCTAACATGCTTTTGGATTACAGGCATGAGCCACTACACCTGGCCCTGCCTTGTTTTTTTAATACCCAGAGGAAAAAAAATGTGACCACTCAGATCTTGCACTCATATTTTTTTCTTCCTTTTGCTCCAAATTCAACCAAGGCAAGATCTTACACTCTCTCCAAGAAAAACACGCCTCTAATCCCAGCACTGTGGGAGGCTGAGGCGGGCGGATCACGAGGTCAAGAGATCAAGACCATCCTGGCCAACATAATGAAACCCCATCTCTACTAAAAATACAAAAAAAAAAAATTAGCTCGGCGTGGTGGCACACACCTGTAGTCCCAGCTACTTGGGAGGCTGAGGCAGGAGAATCGCTTGAACCAGGGAGCGGGAGTTTGCAGCGAGCTGAGATAGTGCCACTGCACTCCAGCCTGGTGACAGAGCGAGACTCTGTCTCAAAAAAAAAAAAAAGAAAGAAAGAAAAACAACAACAGACAGCAGAACTGTAATTCTGTAGTTAACATAGTTTTTTTAAAAAAATCACACAAAAAAATGATGTGAAAGATACTGAATTAGACTTGTTTAATGAGATGCCTACTTACCCTGGATTTTGCTGCATGTCTCAGCCCTGGGCATTCTCGGTCATGGCCTTTGGTTTTGCAACACTTGTCAAGCTCAAGCTCCCAAAGGATTTCTAGAAATCTGACAGATCCTCCTTGTACCCCCACTCCCCTTAGTACCCAGCGTTCAGTGGCAAGGGCTTAGTTCCTTTTTTTTTTTTTTTTGAGATGGAGTCTTGCTCTGTTGCCCAGGCTAGAGTGCAGTGGCATGATCCTGGCTCACTGCAATCTCCGCCTCCCAGACTCAAGTGATTCTCCTGCCTCAGCCTTTCAAGTAGCTGGGATTACAGGCGTGAGCCACCACGTCTGACTAATTTTTGTATTTTTAGTAGAGATGGGGTTTCACTATGTTAGCCAGGCTGGTCTCGAACTTCTGACCTCAGGTGATCCACTTGCCTTGGCCTCCCAAAGTGCTGGGATTACAGGTGTGAGCCACTACGCCTGGCCTGATTTAGTTCTTTACCATGTGAATATCTCATTCTCTTGGACCAAGCATCTTGCAGTGGACTGAATATCCCAAATCCATTTTCATGTAAATATCCTTTGCTTTTCCATTACATTATATTCTGTCAGGTGAGGATGAACAGAAGCTTGCACCATTAATAATTAGAGGAAAAAACAGTTAACCTGGGCACGGGAACCCAGCATTTTTTCTCTTTGGTTTAGAAAATCACCTTGGTTGGCACATTCAGCCAGCAAGAAAGAGAGGATCAAGGAAGTATCTACAAATTGAAGCCTTTAAAACTCTGGAATCTCTTAAAGATATCCCTAACACAATGATCCCTGATGCTCTATTTCTAATCTGTTTTCATCCTATAACTTCCTTTCAAGGAGTCTATAAAATGTCAACTCAAAGTGACAAGAAATGGACACATATTCTAAGGGAATTTCCTAAGACAAAAAGAAGATGGAGGAAATGGTCTCTGAAGGTATGTGTGAAGGTGCTAGACAGAGAGTTGTCTCTGCACAGCCCTGGTCACATAATGGCCCCAAACAAACCTCTTTCATTTCAGCCACATCACAAACAAAACAGACATTTTGCACATCACCGATAAGTCTGGAATGACCTTTACGACTCTGGAATTGTTCTATCTCCTTCTATTCGCTACCTTACCTACTTTCTGCCTTTCTTCACTAAAAACTTCTCAATAACCTTTGCCATCTGCTGTGGAGAAATCAAACACAGAGAAGTCACAGTCACTGTGCAGTTTAGTTATGGAGACAAGACATGGAGACCCTGAACAAAGAATGAAAATGAAGGGATGCTGGCCCAGCTGTATCCCTTGTGAATATCTAAAAATAAAGGGGATCGGTGTGCAGATGAGTGGATTAAAACAAAAAGAAAATAAGAAAATAAAAATAAAGGAGAAATTAGCAAAGGTCTCTTGGGAAACACACACACATACACACACACACACATTTTCTGAAAGTGTACTCTTTAGATTGGCTCTTGAAAGAAATGAGGGCCAACCATTGTGGTTCACGCCTGTAATCCCAACACTTTGGGAAGCCGAGATAGGCAGATCACTTGAGGTCAGCAGTTCAAGACTAGCCTGGCCAATATGACGAAACCCCATCTCTATTAAAAATATAAAAAATTAGCTAGGCTTGGTGGCAGTAGTCCCAGCTACTCAGGAGGCTGAGGCAGGAGAACCACTGGAGCCTGGGAGGCAGAGGTTGCAGTGAGCTGAGATCACGCCATTGCACTCCAGCCTGGGCAACAGAGCGAGACTCCATCTCAAAAAAATAAAAAGAAAAAAGAAAGTACCTGGGGCAGCAGCTCATGTCTGTAATCCCAGCACTTTGGGAGGCCTAGATGGACGGATCACCTGAGGCCAGGAGTTCGAGACCAGCCTGACCAACATGGAGAAATCCCATCTCTACTAAAAACACAAAATTAGCCGGGTGTGTATGTTGGCATGCACCTGTAATCGCAGCTGCTCAAGAGGCTGAGGCAGGAGAATCACTTGAACCCAGGAGGCAGAGGTTGCAGTGAGCTGAGATTGCACCACTACACTCCAGCCTGAGCAACAAAAGTGAAACTCCATCTCAAAAAAAAAAAAGAAAGCTATGAGGAGGCAGACTGGGGGAAAGACGGCCTTCCCAGTAGGGAAAGCAGCAGGGTATAAAGGAAGAAATAATGAACCAAGAGTTAGGAGAGCTTGGGGGAGCATCAGAGCTATCTTAAATTGGGGTCCGCATTTGGGGCATGGGGTGACCCTGGGTCACCCCACGGTGAGGTGTTTTTCTGAGGCTAATAGTTGATGGTTAACCTATGATTCTGTGATGGGTTTGGAATACAGATCTGCCAGGCCTATGCTCCTGGTGTGTGTTATGTCCTGCACCCAGCAGGATGGCGTCAGTGGGATTGGATCTTTGCATGTGCCCCTTCCTCTGCCGGGAACTCATCTCTGAATCAGAAGGCTCAGTAGAACCTTCTGGGATGATGGAAATGTTCTATTAACCTGCATTGTCCAGTACAGTAACCACTAGTTAAATGTGAGGACTGAACCCTTGAAATGTGGCTAGTGTGACTGAGGAGTAGAATGAATTTTTAATTGTATTAATTTCTTTATTTTTGTTTTTGAGTTTTTTGTTATTGTTCTTATTGTTTTGAGACAGGGTCTTGTTATGTTGCCCAGGCTGTTCTAGAACTCCTAGGCTCAAGAGAGCTTCCTGCCTCAGCCTCCCAAAGTGCTGGGATTACAGGTACAAGCCACAGCAACCAGCTGTGTCTAAGTCTAATTTATTTAAATAGTCATGGGGGCTAGTGGCCCCCATATTGGGCAGCATGGCTTATGGTTTGGTCCTCTGCGATGTTCAGCTATCAATCACCTTCTCAGAGAAGCTGTTCCTTAGGATTGCCACCCATAGAAGGCAGAATGTCCCCCTACCCCCGCCACTGCCATCAAAGATGTCCACATCTAAATCCCTAGAACCAGTTATCTCACATGCCAGTGGGGAATTAAGGTTGCAGATGACATCAAGTTGCTGCTGAGCTGACCCTGACCCTGAAATGAGAAAGCTCTCCTGACTTTTCCGATGAGCCCATCTAATCTTATGAGTCCTTAAAAGGGAAAAAGAAGTAGATAGAGAAGTAGATGAGCCATAGAGATGAGAGATTAAAAAAGAGGAAGATTAGAAGTGTGAGGGGGGCTAGGCACAGTGGCTCACGCCTGTAATCCCAGCACTTTGGGAGGCCTAGGGGGTGGATCACTTGAGGTGAGGAGTTCGAGACCAGCCCAACCAACATGGTGAAACCCCATCTCTACTAAAAATACAAAAATGAGCTGGGCATGGTGGCAGACCCCTGTAATCCCAGCTACTCAGGAGGCTGAGGTGAGAGAATCACTTGATCACTTGAACCTGGGAGGCAGAGGTTGCAGTGAGTGGAGAATGCACCACAGCACTTCAGCCTGGGTGACAGAGAGGGACTTCGTCTCAAAAAAAAAAAAAGAAATGTGAAGGGGAAATCACCTTCCATGGTTGTTTTTGAAGATGGTGACAGGCAGGCAGGCTCTGTGCAACCAGTGTGGTGGCCTCTAGGAGCTTGGAACGGGCCCTCCACGGATAGCCAACAGGCAAATTGGGGCCTCAGTCCTACAACTGCAAAAAACTTGAATGAGCACAGAAACAGATTCTCTCTGAGACGCTCCAGAAAGGAGCATGGCCTGCCACTACCTTGATCTTAGTCTTGTGAGACCCACACCAGACTTCTGACCTACATAGCTGTAAGACAATACATTTGGGTTGTTTTAAGCCACCAAATCTGTGGTCATTTGGGCAGGGTGTGTCAGCTCATGTCTATAATCCAAGCTCTTTGGGAGGCTGAGGTGAGAGGATAGCTTGAGGCCAGGAGTTCAAGACCAACCTGGGCAACATAGCAGGACCCCATCTTTACAACAAAATACAAAAATTTGTGCCAAGTGTGGTGGCTCATGCCTGTAATCCCAGCATTCTGGGAGGCCAAGGCCAGGAAGATCAACAGCTGAGGTCAGGAGTTCAAGACCAGCCTGGCCAACACGGTGAAACCCCGTCTCTACCAAAAATACAAAAATTAGCCAGGTGTGGTGGCGGGTGCCTGGAATCTCAGCTACATGGGAGGCTAAGGCTGAAAAATCTGGGAGGCAGAGATTGGGGTGAGCGGAGATTGTGGTGAGCTGAGATTGCACCATTGAACTCCATCCTGGGCAACAAGAGTGAAACTCTGTCTCAAAAAACAAAAACGAACATATAAAACTTAGTTGGGTGTGGTGGCTCATGCCTGTTGGCCCAGATACTTGGGAGGCTGAGGTGGGAGGATGACTTGAGCCTGGGAGGTCAAAGCTGAGTGGGCTGAGATCTTGCATTCCAGCCTGGGTGGCAGAGTGAGACCCTATCTCTAAATAGATAAAAATTTGTGGTCATTTGTTTCAGCAGCAATGGGAAACTAATACTCCACCCCAGACCACCTTTGGCCCTGCCCTGGTAGGGCCCCTAAGGAGTGAGGAGTCTAAGGACCCAAGGAGTGACACCCCCTGGAGGCCCCTTCTAACATCAGTGAGCTGCTCAGTGACCCTGGCCCTGCACTCATGGCCCACATGTGGTTCTTCCCTCATTCTGTCCTCCAGAGGGTGAACAGGCCTCAGATGAGCACCCCTAGGCCTGAGGAGAAACACACCAACGGGTGTCTTTGTGGGAGGGGGTTGAGGCCCGAGCCAGGACACTGGGCTTCAGTATCCACATGGGCACATGCGAGTCCCTTTGATATATGGGACACAGCAGGGTAGAGGAAGGCTGGGAAGAGAAGCAGCTCAGGAATGGGGCTCAGGATAGGGCTCTGACCCTCTCTGTGCTGCTATGTTCTGGGTGGAACTCTGGGAAGGCTGTGGATTTTATTTTTCACAAATTTAGTTTATGATTTATTTTAAAAAATAGAGATGGGGTCTTACCATATTGCCCAGGTTGGTCTGGAACTCCTGGGCTCACGTGATCCTCCTGCCTTGGCTTTCCAAAGTGCTGGGATTATAGGTGTGAACCACCTCACCAGGGCAGACTGTGGATTTTAAATTCAAGCCAGATCTCCCAGGTCTTTGTGAGGGTATATGAGAAAGAATAAAATATATATTTCTCTCTTTTTTAGAGACAGGGTCTTACTCTGTTGCCCAGCCTGGAGTGCAGTGGCATGGTCTCAGCTCACTGCAGCCTCGACCTTCCAGGCTAAAGTGATCCTCCCACCTCAGCCTCCCAAGTATCTGGGACTATAGGCATGAGCCACTACACCCAGCTAATTTTCGTATTTTTTTTTATAGAGATGGGGTCTTGCTACGTTACCTAGGCTGGTCTCGAACTTCTGGCCCCAAGCAATCCTCCCATCTTGACTTCCCAAAGTGCTGGGATTACAGGCGTGAACCACTGCACCCAACCCTGCCTCTCCCTTTCCTTTCTGTATACACCTTTGTCCTTGAAAATCTCATTGGCTCCTATGATTTTAACCATCCCCTGTAGGAAGATGATGCCCCAAAGCATATATTTTCTCAAATTCCATTTCCAATTTTTCTCTTGTCTGTGATACTTCTCTATCTAGAGATTCCAGAGACCACTCAACATTCCTTGTCTAAACTTAACCCCTCCCTAATCTACCCACCGTTTCCTTTTTTTTAAATTTTTTTTTTTTTTAAGATGGAGTTTCACCATGATGGCCAGGCTGGTCTTGAACTCCTGACCTCAGGTGCTCCACCCACCTCGGCCTCCCAAAGTGCTAGGATTACAGGCATGAGCCACTGCGCCTGGCCTACCATTTCCTAATCACTGAGATTCAGAACCGTGGTTCTCTGACCTTCACCTCTTCCTCACCTCACACAACCATTCCACCAACAAGCCTTCTGGATTTTACTACCACCACAGCTTCACTAATCCAAGAGTGTCCTGGGGGCCAGGCACTGTGGCTCATGCCTATAATTCCAGCACTTTAGGAGGCTGAAGCCCAAGGATCACTTGTACTCAGGAGTCTGAGATCAGCCTGGGAAACATACATAGTGAGACCCTCCTGTCTCTACAAAAAGTTTTAAAAATTAGCCAGACATGGTGGCATGCATCTGTAGTCTCAGCTACTTGGGAGGCTGCGGTGGGAGGATTACTTGAGCCCAAGAGGTTGAGGCTACAGCGAGCCATAACTGCACCACTGCACTCCAGCCTGGGTGATGGAGTGAGACCCTCTCTTGAAAAAGTAAAAAAAAAAAGGCCTTCTAATTGTTCTGTCTCAGGGTTCCCAGTCAAGTTCTTCCTGCTTTGCATACCTGATTGATTGAGTACAGCCGGGGCTCTGAGTATGTTACCCTTCCTGCTCAAAAACTTTCAGTATGTCCTCCTGGGAACAGAGGAATGAACTTTTCATCGTGGCACTCCAGCTTTCACAGTGTGTGAGATTACGGTAGTTTAATGTTTAACCTGCAAGAGGCTTGAAATCTCAAGACCTGAGACAAAATCCTGGATGTGCCCAGGTTGGTCTCGAACTCTGGGCCTCAAGTGATTCCTCTGACTGGTGTGACTCTGGGCAAGTTATGCCAACTCTGTGAACCTCTGTTAGAGAGAATTCTCCAATTAAGTGTCTTGAGGATGAAATTAGATAATGCATACAAAATACTTACTTATCCTTATTCACATTAAGCTGCTATCATTATTAGCTAACATAAAGGTGCTTAGCAAAAAGTGCCTGCCACTAAGTTACTCAAGAAATCAGTGCTTTCTCAAGATGTTACTTGAGTCTGTATCTCTGGTGTTACTTGTATTTCAAAACTGTTTTTTTCCAGTTACATTTTATTTATTTATTTTTTGAGACAGAGTCTTGCTTTGTCACCCAGGCTGGAGTGCAGTGGCATGATCTTGGCTCACTGCAACCTCCGCCTCCCAGGTTCAAGCGATCCTCCTGCCTCATCCTCTCGAGTAGCTGGGATTACAGACACCCACCACCACGCCCGGCTAATTTTTGTATTTTCATTAGAGATAGAGATAGGATTTCACCATGTTGACCAGGCTTGTCTCGAACTCCTGACTTCAAGTGATCCACCCACTTTGGCTTCCCAAAATCCTGGGATTACAGGCTTGACCCACCATGCCCAGCCACTACTTTTCATTTCTGAAAGATGACATGACATCCAAATGCATATGCAAATATATTTACTCTATATCAGAGGTTGGTAAACTTTTTCTACAGGGCCAGATAATAAATATTTCAGCTAAGGCAGGCCATACAGTATATGATGTAACTTTTCAACTCTGCTGTTAGCAGCCATAGACAAAATATAACTAAAGGACTATGGCTGTGTCCCCACAAAACTTTATCAATGTTACTAAATCATTCAGGAAATGGAAGTAAAAAAAACTTTATTAATGGATGCTAAAATTTGAATTTCATATAATTTTCTTTCTTTCTCTCTCCTTCCTTCCTTTCTTTCTTTCTTTTTTTTTTTTTTTTTTTTGAGACAGAGTCTTGCTTCGTCGCCAGGCGCCAGGCTGGAGTGCAGTGGCGGGATCTCGGCTCACTGCAGCCTTGATCTCCCGGACTCAAGCAATCCTCCTACCTCAGACTCCTGAGTAGCACGCCACCACGCCCAGATTATTTTTACTTTCTTACTTTATTTTATTTTGAGATGGAATGTCACTCTGTCACCCAGACTGGAGTGCAGTGGCATGATCTCAACTCACTGCAACCTCCACCTCCCAGGTTCAAGCGATTCTTCTGTCTCAGCCTCTGCAGTAGCTGGGATTACTGGCACAAATCACCATGCCCAGCTTATTTTTGTATTTTTAGTAGAGATAAGATTTCACCATGTTGGCCTGGCTGGTTTTGAACTACTCACCTCAGGTGATCCACTCACCTTGACCTCCCAAAGTGCTGGGATTACAGGCATAAGACACTGCGCTCAGCTCCATAATTTTCATGTGTCATGAACTATCCTTTTGATTTTTTTCCAACCATTTAAAAATGTAAGGCCGGGCGCTATAGAGTGTTCTTTTAATTTAAACATAGAACAGTAGTTAAGAATAACATGAAGTAGCCCGGGCTTGGTGGCTCACCCTGTAATCCTAGCACTTTGGGAGGCCGAGGTGGGTGGATCACCTGAGGTCAGGAGTTCAAGACCAGCCTGGCCATCAGGGTGAAACCCCATCTTTAAAAAAAATAATAATAGAATAACATGAAGTAAAGGAGAGTACAGATGATTTGTGGGCCAATATAATAGTCTAGCAGTGGCTCAAGAATAACCAAGTTGGGCAAAGCAGTCATAAATGTTTACTGTGCATAAAACTCTACAGTCTAGTTCAACATAGCTGTCCAGCTGTGTCTCCTCCAGGGTCCAGTCAAAGCGGGCTTCCGTTTCCCCAAACACAGCTTGCAAATTCCCTAGTTCCTCTGTCTAGAACACACCCTCTTGTGCTCATTAAAAGCATATCCTGGCTGGGTGCAGTGGCTCATTCCTGTAATACAGCACTTTGGGAGGCTGAGGCAAGAGGATAGCTTGAGGTCAGGAGTTCTAGACCAGCCTAGGTAATATGTGAAATCCCTGTCTCTACCAAAAACAGAAAAATTAGCCTTGTGTGTGGTGGTGCACACCTGTAATCCCAGCTAGTTGGAGGCTGAGGTGGGAGAATATCTTGAGCCGGGGAGGCAGAGGCTACAGTGAGCTGAGATAGTGCCACTGCACTCCAGCCTAGATGACAGAGCGAGACCCTGTCTCAAACAAATAATTTAAAATTTGAAAAATAATAAAAAGAAACAAAAGCACATCCTCTAAGGGCCACATCAAATGCCACCTCTTAAAAATTCTAAGGCTGGGAACGGTGGCTCACGCCTGTAATCCCAGCACTTTGGGAGACCGAGGCAGGCAGATCACTTGAGGTCAGGAGTTTGAGACCAGCCTGGCCAATATAGTAAAACCCCATCACTATAAAAAATACAAAAATTAGCTGAGTGTCATGGTGCACACCTGTAATCCCAGCTACTTGAGAAGCTGAGGCACGAGGATCACTTGAAACCAAGAATTGGAGGTTGGAGTGAGCCAAGATCATGTCATTGCACTCTAGTCCACGCTACAGAGCAAGGCTCTGTCTTAAAAAAAAAAAAAAGAAAATCTTCAGTGATTCTTCCCTACCCCTCACAACTGGTATTTTCCTTTCTCTCTCTCTTCTTCTCGTGCCCTGTTCTCTCAGTAATAGCTTGTTGGTGCCTCCATCATTGTACTTGTATTCTGGTTATTTTTGCCTATTTATCTTACTTAAAAACAAGCTTCTTGAGGTCTGGGGCCTTCACTCAGGCCCTCTCAGTGCCTGGCATACAGCAAGCACTCAGGAAGCATCTCTCGAGGTTGGTTCTTGGACTTGAACACAGGGTATGACGTCACTCTGGCCACTGTGTAACTGACATAACGGAGTTGGAAGAGATTGGCTAGTTGAAATTGCAGTAAATGGAATGGGTCTGGGGTGTTGCTTGCTCTAGTTAATGGAATGAAGTATTGCCCCCCACCCCCGCCAAAATAAAAAATAAATGGAGCAGATCTGGATGGGGGTGTCAGGAGGCGGTGAGGGGAAGGGCTGTCCCTTTGGGGCACAGCTGGAGGAGAAACCTGTTTGGTGTTTGAGGTGGCAGGACTAGTCTGCCTTAGTTATGCCTTCTGCAGGAAGCAGATCCGAATAGAAAGAAAAGTAGGGCTTCCTAGAGCTTCCCACACACAGGAGAGGCTCAGCAAAGAACACAGTGAAATTCAACTGCTGATTCTCTCCGGGCCTCAGGAGAGCGGGGTTCTGAGAAGGCCCTTGCGATACACATCATGCCCCAGTTACACAGAGTGAATCAGACTCTGATGCAATTGGCAATAGACCTTAATCACAAGCTTCATCTCGCAGGCTCTGCACAGACAAGCTTTGTCATTTCTCTGAGAGAATCACTGTCACTTCTCTTCCAGGCACAAATCAGCTCCCCCTGCCCCATGTAAAGCGCTGATGAGATGGCAATTTAAACTGCTCCGATGACCAGGTTTCGTTAGGTAAGATGGACCGATTAAGCAACCGTGGCCCAAATAACCTCACTGGTTCAGATGCTGTTTTTCAAAGCCAGCAGAAGTCTTGCCAAATTAAAGGATGTCAGGATGAGATGCTAGGAATATCAGTTTCCTTCTCTCTGGCAATGGAGAGGATTAATTAAATGCCTGTGAAGTACTTTGAAAATTTAAGCTGTTGAGAATTATTGTTCTGTGTAATAGGGAAAAAATAGAGTTCTTGGCTCATTAAAGCTGTAATGTTGTAAGCCTGAGCACTATTTTCAGGATATCTTTGAGAGCTACACTTTTATTAAAAGAATGAAAAGAGAAATGTGTCTATGAATACAGATATACAGTACACATGCTGGAAAGTCAGTTGGGTTAATCAGTATTTCTCTTGATTAAGAAATGAACTGGGGGATAGAATACCAGCATTTAAGGAGGCTGAGGTGGGAGGATCATTTGAGCCCCTGAGTTTGAGTCCAGCCTGAGCAATATAGTGAGACTTTGTTTCTAAAGAAAAACGTGAGGCAAGGTGGCTCACGCCTATAATCCCAGCACTTTGGGAGGCCAAGGTGGGTGGATCACCTGAGGTCAGGAGTTCAAGAGTGGCCTGGCCAACATGGCAAAACCTCGTTTCTACTAAAAATATGCAAATTTTTACAAAGCCTGTAGTCCCAGCTACTGGGCGCAAGAGTGATACTCCAACTAAAAAAAAAAACAGAAAAAAAAAAAACCAAAAAAAAGAAATGAATGAACTGGGAGAAGCTGTTGATTACCACAGTTAGTCAGAGACAGTTATTAAGAATCAGTTGCTTAACTGTGTAGGGACAGTTTCACTAAAACATTAGCAGACAGGCATTTGTTTTCTTTCAATTAGGATCAAGGGATGAAAAGACTGCGATTGTATACATGTTAACACCAAGTTCAGTGAGCTTCCATGGCCTCGATGTCTTAACACAACTAAACTATCTAGGCAGATTTCTGCCTCCACTTTGTTGACAGATTTGCCTAGGGATATTCTGGCTGTGTTTGCAGAGGTTCGGTGATATTTGCAAGGTGCTGTCCACAGCGGCCCCTTACCTCTCTTACACTCTGCATTGACTGAGGATTTACACTTTGTTTTGTGTCTGTACTAGTTTCCTATTTCTGCTGTAACAAATTACTGCAAACTTAGTGGCTTAACACAACATGGATGTATTATATTACAGTTCCAGAGGTCAGAAGTCTAAAATTAGTCTTACAGGGCTAACGTCAAAGTGTCGGCCGGGCTGACCATATCTGGATGCTCCAGGAAAGAATCTGTTCCTTGCCTTTTCAGTTTCCTAGAGGCCTCCTGCATTCCATGGCTCATGGCCCCTTTTTGGATCTCTCTGACCTCTGCTTTTGTTGTTGTTTGTTGACAGAGTCTTGCTATACTGCCAAACTCCTGGGTTCAAGTGCTCCTCCTGCCTTTACCTCCCAAAGCACTGGGATTATAGGCGTGAGCCTGGCTCAGACCTCTTGTTATCACATTTTCTATCTCTTTGGCCCATGGGATAGTCCAGGATAATGTCTTCCTCTCAAAACCCTTAACTCAATCACATATGCTAAGTCCTTTTTGCCACATAAAGTAATTTATTAACCGGTTATTGGGATTTGGTTGCACCCTTTTTTTTTTTTTTTTTTTTTTTTTTTTTTTTTTTTTTCAGATGGAGCCTCACTCTTGTTGCCCAGGCTAGAGTGCAATGATGGTGCGATCTCGGCTTGCCACAACCTCCGCCTCCAGGGTTCAAGCGATTCTCCTGCCTCAGCCTCCCAAGTAGCTGAGATTACAGGCATGCGTGACTATATCGGGCTAATTTTGTATTTTTAGTACAGATGAGATTTCTCCATGTTGGTTAGGCTCTTCTCAAACTTCCAACCTCAGGTGATCTGCCTGCCTCGACCTCCCAAAGTGCTGGGATTACAGGCATGAGCCACCACACCCAGCCAGACTTTTTTTTTTCCCCTTCAAGAAATTAGCAGTTTCTCCTACTTTTTTTTTTTTAAGATGACGTTTTGCTTTGTCACCCAGTCTGGAGAGCAGTGGTGCGGCTCTCAGGTGACTGCAACCTCTTCACCTCTCAGGTTCAAGCGATTCTCCTGCCTCAGCTTTCTGAGTAGCTGGGACTACAGGAGTATGCCACCAAGTCCAGCTAGTGTGTGTGTGTGTGTGTGTGTGTGTGTGTGTGTTTGGTAGAGTCAAGATTTCTCCTGACCTCAAGTGATCTGCCCACCTAGGCCTCCCAAAGTTCTGGGATTACAGGCGTGAGCCATCTGGCCCAGCCTTGAGCCTGCTTTCTTATTCAAACATCACACAGACTTTAGCCTGGCTGCAGTGGCTCACGCCTGTAATCCCAATATTTAGGGAGGCCTAGGTGGGTAGATTGCTTGAGTCTAGGAGTTTGAGACTAGCCTGGGCAACATGGTAAAACCCCATCTCTACAAAAAATGCAAAAATTAGCTGGGTGTGGTGACTATCTTGAAAGCTGAGGCAGGAGGATCGTTTGAGCCCAGGAGCTCAATGCTGCAGTGATCTCTGATTGCACTACTGAACTATAGCCTGGGGGATGGGGCAAGACCCTATCTCAGAGGAAAAAAAAATCCTCTCCCTTTTCTCCATCCAACTCCACCTAGTTCCCCTTAGCTAGTACTTTTTGCCAGAAATAACCCCTTTACCACTGCAGTTTTAATGCTTCCAGTGGTCACCACTGTATCCTAAGTGTTATAACTTTTTTTTTTTTTTTTTTTTGAGATGGAGTTTCACTCTTTCACCCAGGCTGGAGTAAAGTGGTGCTATCTTGGCTCACTCCTCCCCCTGGATTCAAGCGGTTCTCCTACCTCGGCCTCTCAAGTAGCTGGGATTAGAGGCGCCTTCCACCACGCCCGGCTAATTTTTGTATTTTTAGTAGAGATGTTTGCCATGTTGGCCAGGCTGGGCTCAAATTCCTGACCTCAGGTGATCCACCCACCCCTCACTCCCAAAGGGCTGGAATCACAGGGATGAGCCACCACCTCCGGCCATTTTTTAACTAACATACTGAATTGCAGGTAGTTGTTTAGATAAAGTAAACTATACTTTAATTCATCCTTCTAAAATTCATTAAAATGAAAACCCTGAATTGACAAATTCTCATAAAGGACATGAGGGCCCTGCAATTCATGTGTAAGCCCTCCTTGATGCACATGAATCACAGATCATGTTTTCCCTTAGCTGTAAGACGAAATCAATGAGCAAGGAGCAAAGGCTGTGGAGCCAGATGGACCTGGATGTTAACTTCCACACCTCCACTTATTAGTATGTGCCGTGGGAAAGTTCCTCATCCTCTCTGAGTTTCCATTTCCTCATCTATAAAATGGGATACCAGTGCTCACTTCATATATTTGTTAGTATTAAATTAAGTAACCCAAAAACTTGTGTGTGTTAAGCATTTCTTGAATGCTAAATGTTTCTAAAATGCTAGTTTCTCCAAGATAATTTAGAAAGAAAGTAAAGTATCTACTAACAATGAATGAAAGCATATAAAAGAGAAACTGTAAACAGATTCCATAGATGTTGATAGTTAAGGGCATGGTCCTTTTTTAATATTTCTTCATTTGCTCAACAAAAATGTTGAAGGCTCTTTATGTGCCAGACACCATACTAGGCACAGATGGAAATACAGACATGCACCCTGCCCTCCAAGGGCTTATTCTACTCATTGGCATGTCACAGGAGCTCAATAAATACTTAATTTTTAAAAAAGGCTAAGGCTGGGCATAGTGGCTCACGCCTATAATCCCAGCACTTGGGGAGGACGAGGTGGGAGATGGCTTGAGCTTAGGAGTTGAGACCAGCCTGGGCAACATGGTGAAACCCTGTCTCTACCAAAAATACAAAAAAATTAGCTGGGCACAGTGGCATGCACCTGTGTTTCTACCTACTCAGGAGGCTGCGGTGGGAGGATTGCTTGAGCTTGGGAGAGAGAGGTTGCAGTGAGCCAAGACTGCACCACTGCACTCCAATCTGGGTGACAGAGTAAGACTGTCTCAGAAAAAAAAAAAGCTAAATTCTGACAACTGTAAGGAAAAGATTTGGATCCATGGAAATGAGCATCGGTGGGCTGGGCATGAGGCAGGGTTTGTATCTAATGCACTGGACAGTTATCACTGCATTCCAATCAACTCAAGACCAACAATTACTGTAAAGCAATTGTCAGTATCACCTACTTCCACTAGCTACATGAAAACGTAAATGATTTTCTAACTTTTTTTTTTTGACACAAGAGTCTCACTCTGTCGTCCAGGCTGGAATGCAGTGGCGTGATCTCCACGCACTGCAAATTCCACCTCCCGGGTTCAAGCAATTCTCCTGCCTCAGCCTCCCAAGTAGCTGGGATTATAGACACCCACCACCATGCCTGGCTAGTTTTTGTATTTTTGGTAGAGATGGAGGTTTCACCATGTTGGCCAGGCTGATCTTGAACTCCTGACCTCAGGTGATCCACCTGCCTCAGCCTCCTAAACTGCTGGGATTACAGGCATGAGCACCGGCCCAGCTCTAACTTCTTGAAAAATGTGGTGCTTAGCACATAACCTTTTTCTTGAAGAAACTTGATTATATCGAAGGAAAACTACCTTTATAGGCGAATACATTGCCCATCCACTTGGGCTTTTGGGAACTTCCTTCAGCTACTTCTGTTTTCGTTCTTGGATGCTCATGTTGTATCTCTAACTTCTCCACCATTTTGGGAGACTTTGTTTGGGATGCTGTTTTAACAAATTTACCAACCTCAGACAGTGACTGACTGGCAACAGGTGTGTCTGATAAAGAAAACATTGTGGCCGGGCACACACCTGTAATCCCAGCACTTTGTGAGGCCAGGGCGGGCGGATCATCTGAGGTCGGGAGTTCAAGACCAGCCTGACCAACAAGGAGAAAAACCATATCTACTAAAAATACAAAATTACCTGGGTGTGGTGGTGCATGCCTGTAATCCCAGCTACTCGGGAGGCTGAGGCAGGAGAATCACTTGAACCCGGTAGGTGGAGGTTGCAGTGAGCCGAGATCACGCCATTGCACTTCAGCCTGGGCAACAAGAGCGAAACTCCATCTCAAAAAAGAAAAAGAAAAAGAAAACATCATTGCTTCTGCCCTGCTTTAGGCATGTCTAACGTGGGGATCTGTTTTCCTTTACAAACCTTATAGGAATCTGGGAGGGAGGAACTGCCTTCCAGTTTCAGGCTGAAGAAGGTTCTCTATTTGGCTAGGAGCAGAGCAAGGCTTGGAAGGGAATGCTAATGTGTTTCCAGATCTATCCAGCTAAGCTGAATGACAAATGGGTATCAGTGGTTTAATGTAAGAAGAGATAGCCGTAGTTTCCTGGGCAAGAGACATCTATGATTGCCTGGAAACAAACAGCCCATCAGTGATTCAATAGATGGGTTTGGTCTTGTGAATTGGTCTATTGTAAAACAACTGTATTGATGTGAAGACACTTGGAAATCATCCGTACAGGCTTAACTCATTTAGGCAACTTTGACAGCATTATCTGAGAGGCTGAGACACCAGAACCACTTGAACCTGGGAGGTGGAGGTTGCAGTGAGCCGAGATAGCAAATTAAATAAATAAATATCACATTAATATAAATTCACATCAAACCCTCCCAAAAAGATACTCTCATTAGTGCCTGTTTTGTTTATTCATTTACGTTTATGCTTTTAGAGATAGGATCTGCCTCTGTCACCGAGGTGGGAGTGTAGGGGCACAAGCATGGCTCACTGTAGCCTCAAATTCCCAGGCTCAAGCAATCTTCTCATCTTGGCTTCCTGATTATCTGGGATTACAGGGGCACACCACCACACCGTGCTAATTTTTAAACTTTTTGTAAGGATGGGGTCTTGCTGTGTTCTCAGGCTGGTCTGAAACTCCTGGACCTCAAGCGATCCTCTTGTCCTGGCCTCTCAAAGTGCTGGGATGACAGATGTAAGCCACTGAGCCTGCCAATGCCGTTTTTATTCATAAGAGAAAAGTAATTTACATCACTGGTACCTTAACTCCAGGTCAGATGAAGGACCAGAGCATCATGTTCCATTGGAGTAGATGAAATTGCCATTTGGCGTCATTTGAGGGGACAAAGAAGGCTCCCTATCCAGATGTGGGCTAAAAATATTTGTCACGGTTCCTGAAATTCCATCAGTTAGAGGATTATTTGGATTTACTTTACAGTTTACAAAATGATTTTCTATAGATAAACTGTCAAGGAAGCAAGCCACCTCCATGTTCAGAAAAGGTCTTTAGTTACCCCACAGTAAGGCTATTTTCCTTCAAATGGAAGTACATTTTTTGGGGGGGGGATTAAATTTATAATGGTGATGTTCATGTCTCACCCATAGCTACCAGTCAGAATTAGCCAAATCAGATTGAGCCCCTCCCAAATCTAGGTAGGAATTTTCAGAGATGGAATTAACCTGGCCGGGCGTGGTGGCTCACGCCTGTAATCCCAGCACTTTGGGAGGCCGAGATGGGTGGATCACCTGAGGTCAGCAGTTCGAGACCAGCCTGGCCAATATGGTGACACCCTACCTCTTTTAAAAAAAAAAAAAAGAAAGAAAGGGCCGGGCGCAGTGGCTCACGCCTGTAATCCTAGCACTTTGGGAGGCCGAGGTGGGTGGATCACCTGAGGTCAGGAGTTCAAGACCAGCCTGGCCATCATGGTGAAACCCCATCTTAAAAAAAAAAAAGAAAGAAAAAAGAAAAAAACAATTCTTTTTTAAATAAAAAAAAGAAAAGAAAGACATGGAATTAACCTGAATAGATTCGTTTTGTATGAAAGGGAAGTGGGGAAAGGAAGAAGTAATTTGGATGCTTCTAGAGGAGAACAGTCACAAACCAAGCCAAGAAAAGCAAGTACAAGAATTCCAGAGGCAGAAGTTGCTTCTGGGTGGCTGACGTCAATGCTTCAGCACTTTGAGACTGGCGTGCGGCACCCTCAGGGGACACTCTGTCCTGGGAATCCCTGAAGTTAAAGAGAATCCACTAGTGTATAAGGTAACTCCTCAACTGTCAGCAGCGGGCCAGAGAGAGACTGTTACTTTCAGATGGACAAATGCTGTTGGCTAGAGGAAAAAGGATGGGGGATAAGGAGGACAAAATCTTACTTTGGCAAAGCTGGGTGTTTAGAACGTTAATCGCCACGTCAGCAAGTTCTCTCTTAGTCCATGTCCATTTCACTGCTTGCAGAGAGGCTCAGGGGTTCTGGGGGTGAGAAAGAAACATCACATCCACCTCAGAGCTGCTCCTCCCGAGGAGCCTTTTAGGGCCAGGACAGGACTCCCCTGCCCTTCACAACCAGATCAAGGCCACATGGGTATGCCCAGCACATTGCCTGTGAAAATAGAAAATTTACCTCTAAACTGGAGTGAAACGAACTCTATTGACCTTCCCACGTAGTGAGGAGCTACAACTTCTCCCCAAAAATGTGAAAGTAAAATTGCAGTTAAAATGTGTAATTAGGAATACTGCAAACTAGTGTTTTGCATATATAAACTTTATCATACACTGGGAATTTGTACATACATGCCCAGTATGGGATTTTGTTTTTTTATTTTTTTGAAACAGAGTCTTGCTCTGTCACCCAGGCTAGAGTGCAATGGCTGGATCTCTGCTCACTGCAACCTCTGCCTCCTGGGTTCAAGCAGTTCTCTTGCCTCAGCCTCTGAAGTAGCTGGGATTACAAGCACCCACCACCACGCGTGGCTAAGTTTTGTATTTTTAGTAGAGATGGAGGTCAAACTCCTGACCTCAGGTCATTCCCCCTCCTCGGCTTCCCAAAGTGCTGGTATTAGAGACACGAGCCACTTCACCCGGCCCAGAATGGGATTTTAAAATAAACAAAATTATGTACACAGTTCACTGTAGCTTCCATCTCCTGGGTTCAAGTGATTCTTCTGCCTCAGCCCCTTGAGTAGCTGGGATTCCAAGTGCACACCACCATGCCTAGATAATTTTTGTATTTTTAGTAGAGACAGTGTTTCACCACTTTGGCCAGGCTGGTCTCAAACTCCTGACTTCCAGTGATCTGCCTGCCTCGGCCTCCAAAAGTGCTGCGGTTACAGGTGTGAGCCACCAAACCCAGACAAAGGTAATTTTGATTACACTTACTTAGTTTTTCATCCTTTTGTTTTTCTGTTGAGACAGAGTTTCACTCTGGTCACTGAGACTGGAGTGAGACAGCACTATCTTGGCTCACTGCAACCCCTGCCTTCCCGCAATTCTGCCTCAGCCTTCTGAGTAGCTGGGATTACAGGTGCCCACCATGCCCAGCTGATTTTTGTATTTTTAGTAGAGACAGGGTTTCACCATGTTGGTCAGGCTGGTCTTGAACTCCTGACCTCAGGTAATCTGCCCGCCTTGGCCTCCCAAAGTGCTAGGATTACAGGCGTGAGCCATCAGGCCCAGCCAGTTTTTCATTCTTTGGGTAAAGTTTAGAACCTAACTGGTAAGAGGATATGCCCCCATGTTAAGTTTATTTGCACTTTTGTATGCGTCATGTGTTTGCTTCATGCCTATTTATTTTGAGACAGAGTCTCACTCTGTTGCCCAGGCTGGAGTGCAGTGGCTCAATCTTAGCTCACTGCAACCTCTGTCTCCTTGGTTCAAGTGATTCTCTTGCCTCAGTCTCCCAAGTGGCTAGGATTACAAGAGGGTGCCACCATGCCTGGCTAATTTTTGTATTTTTAGTAGAGATGGGGTTTCCCCATGAGGGCCAGGCTGGGCTCGAGCTCCTGGCCTCAAGTGATCTGTCTGCCTTGGCCTCCCAAAGTGCTCACGGGTATGAGCCACCGCGCCCAGCCTATTTATTTAAGAGACAATGTCTGATTCTGTTGCCTAGGCTGGAGTGTAGTGGCATGATCATAGCTCACCGCAGCCTCAAACTCCTGAGCTTAAGTGATCCTCTTGTCGCAGCCTCCGGAGTGGCTGGGATGACAGGTGTGCAACACCACACCTGGCTAAATTTCTAAACTTTGCCTGGCAGTTTGTTCAGAGTCTATCTTATTGCTTAAAAGTATGTCACATAATTTCATCTTGTAAAGTCTAGTTATGCCTTAATTGACAAGAGCTCAAAATGCCAGCTCTAAAATGAACCCTGGGGCCAGGCATGTTGGCTCACGCCTTGTAATCCCATCATTTTGACTTTGGGAGGCCAAGGCAGGAGGATCACTTGAAGCCAGGAGTCCAGCTTGGGCAACATAGCAACACCCCATCTCTAAAAAAAGTTAAAAGTTATGCTGGTGTCATGGCCACATGCCTGCAGTTCCAGCTACTCAGAAGGCTGAGGTAGGAGAATGACTTGAGTCCAGGAGTTCGAGGCTGCAGTAAGCGTTTAAAAAAAATTTTTTTTTGAGACAGAGTCTCACTCTGTTGCCCAGGCTGGAGTGCAGTGGCGCAGTCTCGACTCACTACAACCTCCACCTCCTGGGTTCCAGCCTTTCTCGTGCCTCAGCCTCCGGAGTAGCTGGGATTACAAGCATGCGCCACCATGCCCACTAAGTTTTGTATTTTTAGTAGAGACGGGGTTTGACTATGTTGGCCAGACTGGTCCCAAAGTCCTGACCAAGTAATCCGCCCACCTTGGCCTCCCAAAGTGCTGGGATTGCGGTTGTGAGTCACTGCTCCCTGCCTTGTAATGAGCTTTGATTGTGTCACAGCACTCCAATTTGGGCAACAGAGCAAAATCTTGTCTCCAACATAAAAATAAGGTGACTGTTCTTGGCTTTTCTCAAGGCATTTATTTACATTAGTTCACCTATTAGGCACTTTGTGCTCTATATGACTCCACAAAACCCACCTGGATGGAGCACATATATTTATGTCAAATTGGGTCTTGCTATGTTGCCCAGGTTGTTCTCAAACTCTTCGTGTCAAGTGACTCCTTGGCATCCCAAAGTGCTGGGATTATGGGCATGAACCATCATGCCTGGCCTGAACCAGATCATTCCTTCTAATCCCTAATCCTTCACGTCCTTAGTCACTTGGTGTATTACATACCTGTCCTATTATACACCTTCTTAGTACCAGACACCTTTTTTTTTTGTTTTGCAATTTTTTTATACTGTAGTGGTACATTTACTTACGAGATTGATTGTGTCCACCACTGGGTCGTAGTGTATATATTCTGAGTTCAGGGTTGCAGCTCTGTATTTCCAGAACCTAGCATGGTGCCTTCCTGAATAAATGAACAAATATGTAAATGTCTTCCTCAATTTTGGTAAGCTCCATGACCAGACACAGTGTATACAGAACGTCTTAGGCTCCCTCTGTAAATATTGGTTGTTGCAGAAATGAACGATAGCACCATAAAAAAACATATGGACCTATATAACTCACCCAAGTTCTTTAACTGACTTTGGGGACCAGCTTTTTAGTAGTATACGACACTTGCGGCTAAGAGCGTTTCTTTACTTTCTCAACTTCAAGAAATACTGTTTGGATCTGCTAATGGTCTCAGAGGAAAAGCGCAGCCACAATAAGCAAAATATTAGGTTGAGAAGAGTCCGAAGTATCAACAGAGTCGCAGACTACAAATTTGCTGAGGGAAGCCGGAAATTAACAGCTTGTGTTAGTACCTAAGATAATCTTTTCTGCTGAAACTTGTGTTCTCAGTGAGGCGCTTGCTTAAAAACTTCCTACCGAAAGAGATTTCCTGATGGTGGGGAGCTTGGAGGTGATGAAGAGGAGACGAGTCTCTGGTTTCTAAAATCCCATATAAAGGGTACCTTTTTTTGGTTATCACACAGAACACTACTTTAATAGATCTTACATGGAACTCCAATCCGGGCTTGTAAATGTCTCAGATGCTTGCTTTTGCTCGTAGCATCCATCAAAGAATTTCAAGTGACGTTTTCCTTTATTTTTATTTTTTATTTCAAGGGGAACGCAGAGTCCCTAATTAGGGACTTTCTAGATGAGCATGGTCACAGAGGAAAAGGCTTGCTTCCCCATTACCCATTTTTCAGCTGAAACAAGCTTTTGAAGCTCGTCCCGCTGTCGCTGGGGAGCGGCTCAACCACGGGAGAGGCTTGGACTCTCCTTAGGGGTGGGGTCCCGGTCGGTGGCCAGGGCAGCCGCTTTCTTTTTCTTTGGGACTGTGAATGGAGTTATGAAGGACCCGTGGAGGCGCTGCGCAGAAGCAGCAAACAAAACGGGGGAGCACACAGCCGCGGCAGCGGCCAGCCCAGAGCTCGCATCCCGTGAAGCGACCCCTCTGGCCGAAGCCGAAGGGTCACGCGGCCCCGGAACAAAGCGCCGCGGGAGGAGGCGCCCTTACCCGACCGGCAAGCGCTCGCTTTTGGCGGGCCAGAGCGCCACGTGCCAGCGTCTGTTGGGCGCGCGGTGCGCGGGCGCAGCAACGGCAGCCGAGGAGCCCCCGCAACTGCGACCGCCGTAGGAGACCCGCACAGCGACGCCCGCGGAAGCCGCCGCCGGCCGCGCCAACGCCAGTGCGCCTGCGCGCCAGCGGAAGCCCCGCCCCCCCGACTTCCAGTGCGCGGGGCCGCGCCTCCTCATGGCTGCCACCGCAGTGTGTGGTATTTAGCGAGGACGCGCGGCGGGCTCGAGGACGCGCGAAGCGGCGGCGGCGGCGGCGGCGGCCTGGGGGGAGCCGGGGCGGCCGTTGCGGGGCGCGCTCTCGAGTGGCAGAGGCGGCCCAGAGTGTCCCGTCGGTCTCGGCGCCGGGAAGAGGCGGTGACGCTGCCCGCGGTGGCGGGGGTTGGCGACGGAGCGCGTTGGTGCCAGGACCGGGGTCCGAGGCGCGCTCTCCGCCCACAGGTAAGTGGGGCCCGGCCCGAGGGAGGAGCCGGCGGCAAGGGGCTCTTCAGGAGGCGGGCGCCCAGGCCCGGTAATGGCGGAGGGCGGGAAGGGCGGCCCGGCCGGGTCGTGCAGCAGGGGCTGGGGTGCGGGCGGTCGTCGGCGCGGCGGCGCCTTTGTCTCGGTCGGAGCCCGGCCGCCCGGTCGAGCGCCGCCCCCCGCCCCTCCCCTGCCCGCCGCCGCGAGTCGGCTCGCCCCCGCCCCCGGAGCCCCCGGGCCCGGCGGGCTGGTGGCGGGGGTCGGCCCCGCGCGGCCGGGCCGAGGGCGGGGGAAGGGCCTCGGCGGCAGCCCGGCCCCCGCGCACCCGGGAGGCGGGCCCGACTGGGGGAGGTGCCCGGCGCGCCCCGCGCCCTCGTGCCGGCCTTTGTTGTGGAGGGTCCCGGGGTGTGCGGCCAACATGGCGGAGGTCAGCTGAGTGCCGGCAGAAGCCGGCTCTGCCCTCCCGCTCCTCCCCGCGGCGCCCCGCGGCCCGGTGCGCCCCGCGCCGCTCGGCCGGCCTTGGCCTCCGCTCCCTACCCCGACCCTGGGCTGGAGCCGTCCGGGACGGGGCTGCGCTCTTCCTGTCGCTCCGGCCCGAGGCTTCATTGTGCAGTGGGAAGAATGCAGCCTCCTCCCTTGTTTATGTCGTTGGAGAAGAGAGCGCGTGAACGGCGTCCCGGGGAAGCTTAAGCTTATTATAAACCTGGCATTTCGTAGGCTGCATTTGTGTGGTAGTTTGGGGTCCTTTCTTAACGCTCCCAATTGTATAACTTAGAAAAGTGAATAACCTGGGCCACAGCGGTGCGTAGGTCTTTTTCGCCGTCTGTCCGTTCCTGGAAAGATACAGAATTTGTTTGCTTGGACATTCAGAAAAGTCCAGCTTCTGTGTTCGGAAGCTCAGATTATGTGTAGCTGTTTTGCCGAAGTCTAGAGGTCATGAACGTGGATACTGGATATAGGACAGTGCTCTGACTGCCCCTTCCTAGCAGTTGAGCATTTACCTTTGCTTACAGCGGCTGTCAAAGGTATATTGTTAACTCTTCAGCAGTTGGATGTTGAGAGCACGGACTCTGAAGTCTAGACTGCTTTGGGTCAAATCCTTTTCCATCGGTTTGTGTCCTTGAGCAGATACTTAACCTCTCTGTGCTTCGTTTTCCGTATCTGCAAAATGGGTATAACGACAGTGTTCACCTCAGGCCCTGTTAAGAATTGATGAGATGACAATAGAAGGGCTGAAAACAGTGGCAGGCCCATACTAAGTGCTCAACAAATGCTTGACTGCTAAGACTGTTTGATAGCTAAACTTACGAGGTTATCTTGGCATAATATGTTGGCTTGATGGAAGTGCATAGGCCAGAATTTGTGAAATCGGTCTCAGACTTTTAGTGCTGTTTTTTTTTTCTTTCAGTGCATTTTGTTAAAAAGGACAGGTAGATTTTGTATGATAAATTGACAGACTTTGGGGTAGTGGAAATTGCTGTGGCTCGGGATTTGAATGGCTTTATCTTTGAAAATCAAATTGATTAAAATGAGGTCTCCTTTTAGCTAGTTTAGATTTATTGATCAGTTCACTTTGAAGGACTTGAGTTAACCAGCTTAGAAAAGTGGGACAGTGAATACCTTTGAATGTACCTGTGGTCGTATTTGTGGTGTCACCATCACTTTTAGAAGTTACTGAAGAGCAGAGTGAACTGTGGCGGCAAATGTAATGGTCTGGTAATTTTATATGGGAGATATTGGCTCAAATTATAGTGGAGGGGTTTTTAGTTAGTTCTTAGGACGACTTTAGACTGGTAGATTTTGAGACTCAAAGTGGATTACACAAATTGTGTAATGCTTTATTCTGAAAATTTAAATAAAGATACAGATTTTTGTAATCTTGGATGGTTAGTTGCAATTCTATCCAGAATTTTTTCCCCAGAGTTTACTGTGCCAGACAGTTTTTTTTTAAGATACATCATAAAATTGGTTTAAGTTACTGGCATCTTTCCAGCATAATTTAGTGACATTCATTATTTTAAATCGAAGTACAGTATAATTAATAGATATGAAACTGATAACTTTTCAGGATAAGTATTCCACAAAGTACGAATTCAAAAGCAGTTGTAATGCATTTTACATTTGTTAAATACTAATCTATTCCCTCCAAGTTATGGGAAGTTCTTAAAAAATTGTTGTAGAGAAATATTCTTGACATCTGTAACTAAAAAGCACAATTAGGTTAAAATTAATCGGCGTTATAAAGGAATTATCTAGGTATGTGTATAATGACATAGCATAACAAATAAGATTTTCAGTGAGTGGTGTTTTGAAAACAGATTTTACATAATTAGGATAACAAAGTAAGTTTAGTAATTTGCAAAATTTTAGGTGACTGCTAAATTGTATTTTAAGCAGTTGATTTACACAATTTTTAAAAATTGGAGGTTCGTTCTTTGTTTGAAGAGATTTATTACAGAATTTTGTGGAATTTCCATATTCACCTTGTAAAATGTTTAAATTCTGGATATTTTTGGTACGGACCTCACAACAGAATCTGTATGAAATCCCCAGAGCCTCCCGTCCCCTCCAAAAAAAAGGGGATGAAATTTTCCTCTTTACAATAAGTATCCTTAATGATATTCTTCAAAATAGCAGTATTTCTAATGTACTTTAAATGATTTAGTTCCCATGGCTATATTACTAGAACATCTGCTGCATAAGGGCAAGAATTGTGCTTTTAATATACATCCTCAGTACCTACTGCTTAATATCTATTTGTTTACTCACCTATTACTGTCCACTTACTAATGACATTCAGATCTTTTTTTTTTTTTGAGAGTCTCCCTCTGTTGCCCAGGCTGGAGTGCAGTGGTGATGTCATAGCTTATTGCAGCTTCCAACTCCTAGGGTCAAAGGATTCTCCCACATTAGCCTCACAAGTGGCTGGGACTAGGGTCATGTACCACCATGCTGGGCTAATTAAAAAAATGTATATATTGGCCGGGCTTGATGGCTCACGGCTGTAATCCCAGCACTTTGGGAGGCCAAGGTGGGCGGATCACCTGAGGTAGGGAGTTTGAGACCAGCCTGACCAACATGGAGAAACCCCGTCTCTACTAAAAAATACAAAAAATTAGCTGGGCATAGTGGCACATGCGTGTAATCCCAGCTACTTGGGAGGCTGAGGCAGGAGAATGGCTTGAATCTGGGAGGCGGAGGTTGCGGTGAGCCGAGATCATGCCATTGCACTCCAGGCTGGGCAACAACAGCAAAACTCTGTCTCAAAAAAAAAAAAAAAATATATATATATATATATATATATATATATATATGTATATATATTTCATAGAGACCAGGTCAGGTCTTGTCATCTTACCCAGACTGATCATGAACTGCTGTGCTCACGAGTAATCCGCCCACCTCGACCTCCTAAAGTGCTGAGATTACAGGTGTGAGCTGCTGTACCTGGCCTCCAGTCTCTCTGCTTGCTGAGATGTAGATCCATATATCCTATTATGCAAATTTTAAAAATTGACTTTATTTTGTAGAGCAGCATTAGGGTCATAGCAAATTGAGTGGAAGAGACGAGATTTAGCATGTAGCCCCTGCCCCCACACGTGTAACTTCCTCTGTTAACATTCCCTGCCAAAGTGGTAAAGTTATAGCTGAGGAACCTAAATTGGCACACCATCATCACCCAAAGATTATAGTGGCATACATTTTATGGGTTTAGACAAATATATGATGTACATGAATGGTTTCACTGCCGTGGAAATCCTCTGTGCTCCACCGGTTTACCCCACACCCCCAACCACCGATCTTTTTACTTTTACTGTCTCCATAGTTTTGCCTATTCCAGAGTGTCATATGTATAGCTGGGCTCTTAAAATATGTAGCCTTTTCACATTGGCTTCTTTCACTTAGTAATGTGAGTTTAGGTTTCCTCCATGTCTTTATGGCTTGGTAATACATTTTTTTAGGGCTGAATAATATTCCGTTGCCTAGATGTACCACAGTTGGTTTATCCATTCACCGACTGAAGGATGTCTTTTTTTTTTTTTTTTTAAAAGACAGGGTGTCACCATGTTGGTCAGGCTGGTCCTGAAGGATGTCTTGATTGGCTTCCAAGTTTTGGCAGTTCTGAATAAAGCTGCTATAAACATCCATTTGCAGGTTTTTGTGTGGCCATGAGTTTTTAACTCCTTTGGGTAAATGCCAAGGAATGTGAATGCTGGGTTAGATAGAAAGAGTATGTTTAGTTGTTTTTTTTATTGTTGTTTTTGTTTTGAGGTTGAATCTCACTCTGTTGCCCCAGGATGGAGTACTGTGGCACAATCTCAGCTCACTGCAACTTCCACCTTCTGGGTTCGGGTGATTCTCATGCCTCAGCCTCCCGAGTAGCTGGGGTTACAGGCACCTGCCATCATGCCCAGCTAATTGTTGGATTTTTAGTAGGGACAGGGTTTCAGTGTGTTGGCCAGGCTGGTCTTGATCTCTTGACCTCAAGTGATCCACCTGCCTTGGCCTCCCAAAGTGAAGAGTACCTTTAGTTTTTTTAAAAAAACAAAAACAAAAACTGCCCAACTGTCTTCCAGATTGGCTGTACTATTTTGCATTCCCACAAGCAATGAATGAGAGTTCCTGTTGCCCTACATCCTCGTCTAGATTTGGGATACCACTCTGTTCTGGATTTTAGCCATTCTTACAGGTGTGTAGTGGTCTCTTTTTCTTTCTTTCTTTTTTCTTCTTTATGAAACAGTCTCTCTCTGTCACCCAGGCTAGAGTGCAGTGGCGCAGTCTCAACTCACTGCAACCTCCGCGTCCTGGATTCAAATGATTCTCCTCCTAAGTAGCTGAGATTACAGGTGTACACCACCATGCCCAGCTAATTTATTTTGTTATTTTTTAGTAGAGATGGGGTTTTGCCGTGTTGGCCAGGTCGGTCTCAAAACTCCTGACCTCAAGTGATTCGCCTGCCTAAGCCTCCCAAAGTGGTAGGATTAAGAGCAGTAGTCATATCTTACTGTTTTAAATTTGCATTTCCGTGATGACATGTGATGTGGAGCATGTTTTCATGTGCTGGTTGCCATCTGTATATCTTTTTTTGGTGGGGAGTCTGTTAGTCTTTTCTTCTTTTTTTTGGTCTGGTCTCTGAATACCATGTTAGTCTTTTCAGTTTTTTTCTAAGTTGGCTAAGTTGTTTTGTTATTGGTGAGTTTTTTTTTTTTTTTTAAGATAATCTAGTCTTACTCTTGCCTAGACTGGATGCAGTGGTGCCATCTTAGCTAACTGAAACCTCCACCTTCCAGACTCAAGCGGTTTTTCTCGTGCTCAGCCTCCGGAGTAGCTCCTGAGTAGCTGGGATTAGAGGCGTGCACCACCACGCTTGGCTAGTTTTTTTTGTATTTTATTTTCCCAACTTCCTGTTGATTTGCATAATTTTTGTATTTTTAGTAGAGACGGGGTTTAGCCGTGTTGGCCAGGCTGGTGAACTCCTGGCCTCAAGTGATCCACCAGGTTTGTATATTTTGGATAACAGTTCTTTTTCAGATATATTTTTTGCAGATATATATATATATATAATTTTTTTTTTCTTTGAGACAGAGTCGTTCTGTCATCCAGGCTGGAGTGAGTGCAGTGGCACAATCTCGGCTCACTGCAATCTCCACCTCCTGGGTTCAAGCAGTTCTTATGCCTTAGCCTCCCGAGTAGCTGGGACTACAGGCACGTGCCACTACTCCCAGATAATATTTTATATTTTTAGTAGAGACAGGGTTTCACTATGTTGGCCAGGCTGGTCGCGCGAACTCTTAACCTCAGGCGATCCACCTGCCTTGGCCTCCCGAAGTGTTGGGATTATAGGCATGAGCCACTGCGCCTGGCCTTTTGCAGATATTTTTTCGATTCTCTGTCTCAAAACTGGCATTGCCTGTCTTCTTCACATTTACATTCATTCCTTCTACCTTTGAGATCTGTCTCCTTTTGGTCTCCAGCCTTACAGTGAATTTTCCTAATGCAGTTTTAAGCTTTCTTTTTTTTTCTTTTTCCAGGTCATTGTGGAAGTTTAAGCTTTCTAATAGGTGAACCTGACTTAAAAGGTTTTCAGTGTAAAGTCCTAAGTTCCTTGATACGGTTCGTAAGTACATAGCCCCTCCTGAGAGGCCTCTCCTGTTACTTACTCCCCTGCCATTTTGGACTCTGTACTGGCAAGCCCCTCTGATCCTATTCAGCTCTATTATCTCAGCCTGGACATCACTAGCTGAGAAGCTCTTTGTGAACTCCCCACATTGAATTGGGTGTCATCTCTGTGTTCCTATAGCACTCTGCTCAGTGCTATTGTAACACATATTCTCCTGAATTATATTGTAATTTTTCTTTAGTTGTATGACTCCCCAAATAGACTATAATCTCTATGAGGTCTTCATCATGCTTGTGTCTTGAGAGTTTAGCATTCTTTCTGGAACGTAGCTGATGCTGAATAAACAGTTATTGAGTGACTGACCTCACACTGTTCTTAATATACTTTTCCACCCTTTTGTTTTATTTTGTTTTTACCAAGGCACAATGTCTCTTACAAACTTTTCTAGCCTTACTGCCAGTGTTTCCTCTTCACCCTACATAGGTAAACTGGGTTGTTTTGTTCCTTGAATACTTCTTTAGCATCTCTGTGCCTTTGGTCATAATTGTATTTAGTCTCTGAAATGTCTATTTGTGCCTCTTTGGGGTAGATTACTGAACCTTTATTTTATTTTATTTATTTATTTTTTTAAGACGGGGTTTCACCATGTTGGTCAGGCTGGTCTTGAACTCCCGACCTTAGGTGATCCACCCACCTTGGCCTCCAAAGTGCTTGGATTATAGGCGTGAGCCACCACGCCCGGCCTACTGAACCTTTCTAAGCCTTAGTTCTATTAGTGCATGAACAGTTATTAAGTATATTGCTGTTCCCTGCCTGCCCTGTCCCCTTCCACCCTCCCCATGTCCTAAATGTGAGAGTCAGTATAATTAAGTGGCTAAGAGGACAAGTCCTTAAGAGTCAAACCTTGATGTGTCTCTTGGCTCTATCACTAATTAGTTGTGTTTGTGACTTTAAGTTCCATGAGAGCTGGGACACTGCCTACTTTTGTGTCTAAAAGCACACTGCCTAACAGAAAGTGTTTAAATAATGTAAAAAGATAGGCTGGGTGCGGTGGCTCACGCGTGTAATCCTAGCACTTTGGGAGGCTGAGGTGAGTGGATCACCTGAGGTCAGGAGTTCAAGACCAGCCTGGCCATCATGGTGAAACCCCATCTTAAAAATAATAATAATAATAATAATGATGATGTAAAAAGACTAGTTATTGAGTAAGTTACTTCTCTAAATGTTACTACTTACCTTCTAGTGAGAAAAGAAAGGAACAGAATTACAAATTGTGATGTGTACTATAAAGGAGTCAGTGCTGAAATGACCAGTCGGGGTGGAAGGGAGACCTGGTATCCAAGGATAAGGAGCTAGCCCTTCGAAGGGGCGAAGGAGTACATCTTAGATGGAAGGTGCAGCCAGATAAAGGCCCCATTTAGTAGGAATGAATTTGGCCTGCTCTAGGACCTGAGGAGTGTTGCTGGAACAAACGGGTAGTAGAGAGAGAGACAACTTGAAGAACTGTGCAGAGGGAAAGAGTAGGGGAAAGACGTTGTGAAGTGTTATCTGTTGTTAGCATCTGGCTGTTACTGTTCAAGGAGATTCCAGGATAATACCCAGGATAATATTAGGACTTTTCTTTTCTTTCTTTTTTTTTTTTTTCTTCTACGCACGCAGGTGCACAAAGGACTTTTATTTTCTAAATGTAAACTATTTTGTTGACATTTAGCTTAAATACATATGGAAAAGTGCTCAAATTATGTGTACAGCTTGACGAGTTTTCACAAAGGACACGCTATTGTAACCACCTCGCAGATCAAAGAAACAAAGGAGCTGCCTCCTTCACAGGAAACCACCTCTTGACTTTTTTATACCATAGATTGATTTTGCCTAATTTTGTGCTTTATGTGAATGAAAGACTACAGTTTGTACTCTTTCATTTCTGTTTGCCTTCTTTCACTCGACATTGTGTGATTAAGGAGTACTACTTAGCTTGTCTGTGGCAAAAGTAACCAACTGAATAGCCATGTGTCCCAGTGCTTATTTTATTTTAGTATTATTTTTGTTTTTATTAGAGACGAGGTCTCACTGTTTTGCCAAGGCTGGTCTCAAACTGGTAGGCTCTATCGATCCTCCCGCCTTGGCCTCCTGAAGTGTTGGAATTACAGGAGTGAGTCAGCATGCTTGACCCTTCTGTTTTTTAAGTCTTTTTCCTGACAGTCTCAAATACTTTTTGACCAGTATTTGTACAATGATTTTTTTTTCCCTTAAATCTTCAGGAGGCTCAGCATGGTGGCTCATGCCTGTAATCCCAGCTCTTTGGGAGGCCAAGGCTGGCGGATCACTTGAGGTCAGGAGTTCAAGACTAGCCTGGCCAACATGGTGAAGCCCTGTCCTTGTCTCCACTAAAAATACAAAAATTAGCTGGGCATGGTGACATCTACCTGTAATCCCAGCTACTTGGAGGCTGAGGCAGGAGAATCACTTGAACATGGGAGACATGGTTGCAGTGAGCCGAGATGGTGCCACTGCACCCCAGCCTCGGCAACAGAACAAGACTCTGTCTCAAAAGAAAAAAAAGTCTTCAGGAACTTTAAGTGTAATGTTACAGGCAAGATATGACCATAGTAATGCTGTCAAAGACCTTCCATTAGGTTTGTGGTTACCCTATCATGTTTGAACTTGCTTTTTTTTGCTTGTTCATTTTTGTTTGTTTTGAACAGGGAGCATGGGCACATATGGAAGAAACTAGAAAGAAAAAAACTTTGGGGAACTAGTTATATTTATAAAGCAGATCTTGCCAGTGAGAAATATTTTCTTAAGCAATTTAATGCCAGTCTTGAATTTTGTAGAAAATATTTCACTGTACTTGGTATAGTTATTTATTATTGTCACATTGACCACGTTGGTCTAGTGATGGTTAATAGAGTAAATAGAAGTGTATACTAGCTTCTCTGCAAAGACTCTGTCTTGGAAAGATTACTTCAATAATTTAACAAAATGAAATAATCCTCTACTTCTTAAAAACGTCGTCTTGCTGGTTTCCTTCCTTTGTATTACACATTACATTTTACTCTTTTGAATTTGACCAAAGCTCAGGCTTTGTTAGGAAAGGTAGCTTTAAAGATTTATTGAGGGACCTGATTTAACTTTGTTAGAACAGCTTCCAATGTCTTGTTTATACAGATGTGAGTTAATTTGTGCAGACTCTATTCTTTTGAGTTTGTGAGGGGAGGGGGGCTATCATAAATTTTATTTTGTCTTTGTTAACTTTTAAAATGTTAAAAAGATTTTTTTTTTAGCTGGGTGTAGTGCTGGATGCCTGTAATCCCAGCTACTGGGTAGGCTGAGACAGGAGAATTGCTTGAACCTGGGAGGTGGAAGTGGCAATGAGTTGAGATTGCACCGCTGCACTCCAGCCTGGGTGACAGAGCCAGACTCTGTCTCAAAAAAAAAAAAAAAGTTAAGATTTTTTAATAGTATAAAATAAAACGTGTGTACAAAATATGTAGCTTTTTGTCAGTAGGCTGGTTTTAAATTTCTTGTATCCATCTATTGGAAGAATTTTAAGAAAAAAGTGAAAGGAAGGAGAAAATCAACTTTTGAATTATGTTTTATATTTTGTAGGAAGTTACTAGCAATTATTAACAAAATGTGGGAACATAAGATAAACATTAAAAGTTCTAGGTGTAGGGGCAGGGCTGCAGCAGCCGCTTCACGTGCCCTGGGCTGTCTGGGGCTCCCACCGACAGTCCCACCCTCCTTTTAAAAAAAAAAGTTCTAAGTGTAATATTTTTTATTACCAATAATTTTATGAAATATTTGAGAAATACAGAAATGCCCCTCACCTCCAAATGATTATTTGTAATCTGATTGTTAAAAGGTAACCTTTGTAGACATTTTGGTGTAGTTTGTGTGTGCTTCACATTTTTCTGTTTTTCTCAGCCATAAATATTTTAAAGATAGTTTCTTTGATCTGACTTAAATTCTTGTATTTCTCGTGAAATGATTATCACCTCTAAGAACTATATGTGTTTGAACTGTGTACTATAATTTCAAACGATGAAGTTTGTGCTTACATTCTCTGTTTCTTGCAGTTCTTCATGCTTTGTGTGCCTGTAGTTCAGTGGTCCCATTCCTTTGGTTTCTGATTCCAGACTTCCTCTGCCTTTCTCTAATCCTGAGTCTTAAACCATTAAACTACATTCTGGAGTTTGGAGGTCTTTCCAGTTTCTTTTCTGTTTCATTACATGCTGCATACATGCATACATACATGAAAATAGATATATTGATGTGTATGTCTACTATACTTACCCATTTTTTTCTTTTAGCCTAAATTAGATTGTAATCTGTATATTCTGTGACTTTTTTTCCCTCATATTTATTTATTTATTTTGAAACAGAGTCTTGCTCTGTTGTCTAGACTGGGGTGCAGTGGCCTGATCTCAGCTTATTATACCCTCCACCTCCCAGGTTCAAGAGATTGTCCTGCTTCAGCCTCCCGAGGAGCTTGGATTACAGGCACGTACCATCATGCCCGGATAATTTTTGTATTTTTATTAGAGATGGGGTTTCACCGGCCAGGCTGGTCTCGAACTGCTGACCTCAAGTGATCCGCCTGCCTCAGCCTCGCAGAGTGCTGGGATTACAGGTGTGAGCGACTGTGCACGGCCTCTCACTCCCATTTAAACAGTTGATTCTGACATGTTAGGATATGTGGTATATGAGTCCATTTTATTTATTTTAAAAAGGCAGCACAGTATTCTGTTGTATGGACCATAATTTAACCACTTTCTTAGGATAGGGCAGTTTTCGGTTTACTGTTACAAACAGGCATCCATACACCCTCACACTGACACCTTTGCCAACATGTTTGGATTAGAGGATAGACTTTTTTTTTTTTTTTTTTGGGATAGAGTCTCACTGTGTGTCCTAGCTGGAGTTCAGAAATCTCCCTGTGTTTGTTGGCCAGGCTGGTCTTGAACTCCTGACCTCAAGTGATTCACCCTTCTCACCTCCCGAAGTGTTGAGCTTAGAGGCATGAGCCACCACGCCCAGCCAGAGGATAGACTTGAAAGAAAATCCACTGATTCAGAGTGTATAATATACTTTAAATTTTGATACAGACTGCCAGATTTTATGAGAAGCCTTCAGAGTGGACATTCCCAAAGGTATAGGAGAATCTGTTTCCCCACATCTTCGCCAATACATGGAATCAAATCTTTGAAAACAAATATATGTATATATTTTTCTTACTAATGTGTGCAATCTGTAATGTTTCTCTTTTGAAGTTTTTGAATTTCTTATTCTTTTATTCTGAAGAGTTTTACATGCACATGTTAGTTCAGAATCAAATAGTTTCACACTTTTTTTTTTAAAGAGAAACTTCCCACCCTTATTCTTCAGATGTCCTTTTTCAGAAGCAACTACTTTTACCTCTTTTAGCTGATTATTTTTGCATTTATTTTTGTCTTTAAATAACCTGCCTCTTTTGTTTCTAGATTTCAGTTTTTGGCTTTCTTTGTTGATTTTCTTTTGTGACTTTAACTCTTCTTGCCCCCATCGCGTGTGCATACCCTTCTCATTCCTACACTCCTAATTTAGTAACACTGCAGTTTTTTATTTGTATTATCATGACCGTCAGAGTTACTCACAATTTGAGCCAAGTAATTAACTGATTACTTCTTTCCCTGCATTTTTTAGTTTGTATTTTTTGTAGGTCATATTTTTTTCCCCTCCTGTTTTGGCTTTGTTTTCTTCTGTGCTTACTGCTAATGCTACCTCACATTCCTTGCTGCTTGTCTAAATGTTCTAGCGGGTTGCCCTCTTCTAGCATGAAGTTGTTATTATCTTCAGTAGTTTCTTTACCTTTCTCCTGGATGCAGTCTTCTGTTTATTGTAACCCTGTTCTCTTTGTTGGTTACTTCCCTTATATTTGGAAGAGCTTGTTTTCCAGGAGCTCCCTAAACATACCCAGGGAAGGTATATTTTAAAACCTTGCATCATCATTCTGCCCTCAACACTTTCAGGATAATCGGGTATCGAATTCTGGGATACAATTTTCTTTGAGAATTTAAAAAGCATTGTTCTGTTACTTTCTGACTTTGGATGTTGCTGCCCAAAAGTCCAGAGTTCTTGCTTTCTGATTTATTTATTCATCTAACAAATATTTATTGGAGCCTGTACTATGTGCCAGGCACTGTATTAAGTTTTTGGGATATATGTTGAACCAGACAAAAATCCTACCTTCCAATTGAGGACATGGGATGCCTATAACAACAAATAAAAAATAATAAGTGAATTACGTAACCTGTTAGAAGGCAATACATTCTATGGGGGGAAAAGGTTAGACTGGCGGCGAATTGGGGAGGGAAAGGAAAAGGAAGAGGTGTGAGATGGCCAAAGATTTAGGAGTACACTGTAGAGGGGCAGTGATCAGGGCACTGCTTGCTATTTTAAATAGAGGGTCTGAGTGTCACTGAATGTCACATTTAAGTAAAGATTTGAAGATTAGGGAGTTAGCCACATGGATATTCAGGAAAAAAGTATATTGAGCCACAGGCCCAAAGGAGCAACCTAGCATTGCCATCGAACAAGGTAGTCGGTGCGGTGAGTAAAGGGGAACGAAGTAGGAGATGAAGTCAGAGAATGGGAACACAGCACCGTATTGTGTCCTTATACATAATAGTCCCTTTTGGGCTATTTTTAGGATTTCAGCTTTTACTCTAACATGGGTAGCCAGTGCAGAGTATAGAACAGAGATTTACATCATCTGATATAAAACGGAGCTAGATTAATTAATCCAGTTGCTATGCTCAGAGCATATTAGGTAGTGAGGGTGGGCAACATAACTGGAAACAGGGAGACTGGTTGGGAGGATATTGCAGTAATACAGATGAGCCATATTGGTGGCTTAGACTAAATGGTAGTGGTAGTGGTAGTGAGGAATGGTTGGAGTCTGAATGTATTTTGAAGGGAGGTACAGTAGGATTTCCTTACTGTTTTAGATGGATGTAGTGAAAGAGAAGAGAATCAAGGCTGACTCGAAGGCTTTTGACCTGAGTAACTGGAAGGATGGAGTTGCTATCAATTGAAAAAAGGAAGGCTCTGAGTAGAGAGACTTGGGGAAGTGATAAGGAGCTTCTCTTTGGCCATCCCCCTGAAGGGGCAATTGGATGTACATGGGGGGTTTCAGACAAATCTGGAGGAAATGAAAGGAAGCTGAGGAGTGACTGGTGAGATAGGAAAACCAAAAGTATATGAAGTCAGTGAACAGAGTTTATCAGGCAGGAGCCCAGTGATCTGTCAACTCTGTCAGGTGTTGCTGACAGTTCAAAACTTGCAGTTTACAAACAAAACCACAGAACCATTGAAATTCAGATTAACAGTTCACTAAAATATTGGATACTGTCTGCTGAATTTAAGTCTTGAAACAGCACTTATGGGGTTGACTTACAGTTATGAAAGAACGGGCAGGTTCTTTTTCAATTAAGCATCCCTTAATGGCCCTGTATCATGTGTTCATACGAGATCTTATTTTTTTACTGACATAAGTGCTTTAGTGGAAACCATGATGGCATTTAGGCTTTGCTTCACACAAATACATTATTTATGTATTAAACCTACCTAAGCGTTTCTATTTAGCTTGCGTAATTAGAGCACTATAGGACCAACTTACAGCCAGTGTAACCATAAATATGAATAGAGGCATTTAATTACATGGCTAACAGGTGTATTCAAATTATTCAGAATGTGCTGATACTGTTTTTTTAGAGTATTAAAAACAGGAAAGTAAATCGTTAAATTCTTAGAGAAAAGTGAACTCCTTGCGAATAGAATCTTGGTTTGAGGGAAATGAGTATAGGTTGTTAATTCTTGTGTTACATCCTTAGTTGAAATAACTAAAATGGTTTGACTAGAGTTTCAGGTAGTATTGCTTATGTCAACACAGATTACAACTATTTCGGCCAATTATAATTGAATTTTAATAAGGCTCTGTTTTTTTTAATCTGATCTCAAAAGGTATCAGGCTCTGTGATTTTTTAAAAGATGGCATTTCTTTCCTTTAAATTCCATTACTTTTTTTCTATTTTACTAGTAAAGAGCCATCAATTTTAAAATGTATCAGACTCTCTAATATGACTTTTTACTCGGTTTCTTTAACCTTCTTTAGTCTTCTTAGCAATATGCTCTTTTATGCTTAGTTTAGTATCACATACTCTTTATAGATTACTGCTAATTTTGATCTGCTGTAAAAAATTTTCTGAGTGTGTGTGTGTGCGCGCACATACTTAACCTGCCAGACTTGTCAGTTGGAATGTGAAGTTGAATGCGTTACATGGTAGAGTGTAGAACTAGGTACCATGTGTTTTATAAGTAAGGTTTTAAAAAGCACAGCTTAAATGCCAAGATGAAGTGAAAAAGCAAACGTGCATTGGAATGTTTGAGAATTTTGTATCCTTAGAGAATATGAAACATAAGGCAGTAAATGGTTGTATTCAGATAACTAAGTAAATAGTATTTGGAAGCCTTTATTTAGACATTGAGACTTGGTTATATTGCAGATTAGTTTGTAATCAAGGCTGAGATAGTTTCAATAATTTTAATTTCAAGTGTGTTGCTAAAAAGTTTTAAGGTTATTTGAAAATTTTAGTAATGTGTGGTATGAAATAAAAAGTTGAAAAAGCCCGTTTGATCCTCTGCCTGGTTCTGTTGCTCTTCTCCGCTCTTACGTCTCCTTGATACTTACTTTTCTTTGATTTCATACTGGTGACTTAATGGCAAACTTAGAATGATATGTGATTCTGTCACTTTGATGGAAAATAAAGGTTTAAAGACTTTAGGAAGTTTGTGTTTTCTTGACATATTTTTGTAAATATGGAAAAGATGTTTTGAATGCTAAATTAAATATTCCATACCAGGGTAAGGAGAACATACATACTGTTTTTTAGGGTTATTCAAAAGAAGATGAAATTAGAGACAGTGAAAACTGGCTGTGCTTGTATTTATTTCAAGGCACTGTATTGCCCAGGCTGGAGTGCATGCAGTAGCTATTCACAGACACAATCATGGTGCAGTACAGCCTTGAACTCTTGGGCTCACATGATCCTCCCTCTTCAGCCTCTTGAGTAGCTGAGACTACAGGCATGTGCCAGCTTGCTCTTTTTTTTTTTTTTTTTAATTTTAAAGATAGGGTGTTGCTCTGTCACTCAGCCTGGAGTGCAGTGGTGCAATCATAGCTCACTGCAGCTTTTGAACTTTTGGCCTCAGGCTAGCCTCCTCTCAGCCTCTTGAATGAGCTAGGACTGCGGGTGTGCACCACCATGCCTGGCTCATTTTCAAAATACTTCGGTAGAGATAGGTTCTTGCCATGTTGCTCAGGCTGGACTCCTGGCCTCAAGCAATTACCCCACCTCTGTGTGACCTTTATTTTCAGTTGCAGTCTCAAGGTATGAAAATGAACACAGTAGGTTGAAACAGCAGTTTTCAGTTTGGTCCTACTGTAGTATAATGCAGGTCTTTTTGTTTAGCTGTTCAGTGTAGGGTTTCTTGTGTAGCTCTGTAGAGAGCACTAAGTCACTTGTCAGCAATATACCGAATGTTCCCACTGCTTAATTTCAGTTAATGTCCAGAGTTTGTGGATGGTAGTTATATTTTTTCACAAATGATAGACTTGAAACCCAGGAAATTGTAATTTTTTTTCCCAGTATAAAACTAATTAATAAGAGCTGAAGTGGGAATTCAGGTTTGAACTTTTCATTCCAACCAAATTCAGTCTATACATAGCTACATTTTTGAGGTGTGCTATTAAAAGATGAAATTACTTTCTAGGAGTTGGTGGGTTATGGAACTCTGTCACAAGATATATTTTAAAAACTTAGAGAATTGGTGTGGAAATACATCCAATTTGTAAAGATTATAGTTATGGTGGTAAAATGATTGACTTTTTCATTGTTATTTTAAAGTGAATTTTATTTTATTTTTCTGAGATGGAGTCTCACTCTTTTGCCCAGGCTGGAGTGAAGTGGCATGATCTCAGCTCACTGGAACCTCTTCCCCCTGGGTTCAAGCGATTCTTTCACCTCAGCTTCCCGAGTAGCTGGGATTACAAGGTGCGCGCCACTACGTCTGGCGAACTTATGTAGTTTTAGTAGAGATGGGGTTTCACTATGTTGGCCAGGCTGGTCTTGAACTCCTGACCTCAGGTGATCTGCTCTTCTTGGCCTCCCAAAGTGCTGGGATTACGAGCATGAGCCACCGATAAAGGCCAACTTTTTCTTTTTTCTTTTCTTTTTTTTTGTATTTTTTTTTTAAGCAGTTTTCATAGCTGAAGGCCAGCTTTTTCTTAAAGAACCAGGACTTTTTCTTAAAAGGGTTAGGACTCATAGGATCAACTATTTAGCTTCTGCCCTGGTAGCTTGAAAGCAGAGACAGTCTACAAATGATTAGGTTTAACTGTATTTCAGTAAAACTATTTCCCAAAACAGGGAGCTGGCCTGTAGGATATAGTTTGCTAACCACTGGTACCAAGGGTTGCTGATACCAAAAAGTTGGATAACTACTGGTGGGGAATGTGGAGGGTGGGAATGGACCACAAGAAATAGTCAACAAGAAATTTTCCAATGGTAAGAGATAATATGAAGACCATAAGAAGGGTGATCTGATCGTTAAAGTTTATCATCAGGAAAGGACTTCAAATAAAAAGTTGACATTTGTTAACTCTTACTTAACTAGGTTTCATCTCTCCTTTTTTGATTGATGATTCCTCTGGTGTTGGGAGGAAAAAAAAAAGCAAAAGATAATCTAAATTTTTTTTTATTTTTTGAAATCTTATTACACTTAAATTCAGAAAGGTTAATATTTTTTAAAATTAGAAAATAATCCCAAGCCTATCTGCTTTAACAGGATCTAGGAAATGATCACGTAAAGCCTGGGTTAGAGGCTGGGCACGGTGGCTCACGCCTGTAATCTCAGCACTTTGGAAGGCGGAGGTGGGTAGATCATGAGGGCAGGAGTTCGAGACCAGCCTGACTAACATGGTGAAACCCTGTCTCTACTAAAAGTACAAAAATTAGCCCGGCATGGTGGCTTGTGTCTGTAATCCCAGCTACCCGGGAGGCTGAGGTAGGAGAATCATTTGAACCTGGGAGGTGGAGGGTGTTCTAGATTAGAGCTGCCCAAGGCTGAAAAAAAGAACATTGATCAAAGTTATATGATAATCTAGCAAGTTAATTCTCTGTATATCTTTTTTGTTTGTTTTGAAAATGGAAGGATTGTGTAAGATCTTTTCCAAGTCTGAAATTTCTGATATATTTGTATGCTGCCTAGGATACCTTTTGCCACTCCCTACCCCTTCTAAGTCTTCCTTAATCAGATAGCTCTAACTTCCATCTCTTAATAGTTTTATGATCTGAAACGTTTAACTTTGAAATCTGTTTTCTTTTCCTTTTTTTTTTTTGAGATGGCGTTTCACTCTTGTTGCCCAGTCTGGAGTGCAGTGGCGTGATCTTGGCTCACTGCAACCTTGAACCTTCCCATGTTCAAGCAATTCTTGTGCCTCAGCCTACTGAGTAGCGGGGATTACAGGCACCTGCCACCAAACTTGGCTAATTTTTGTATTTTTAGTAGAGACAGGTTTTTACCGGGTTGACCAGGCTGGTCTCAAACTCCTGACCTCAAGCGATCCACCAGCCTTGGCCTCCCAGTGTTGGTATTACAGGCATGAGCCACCGTGCCCAGCCTTGAAATTTATTTTCTTAAGTAAGATGGGGATAAATATCTTAACTTTGGTCATTGGAAAGGTTAAATGAGAACATATGTAAATCATTGAGGACTATACTTGACACTTAGCAAGTGCTTAATAAGTGTTTTGGGGTAGTTGTTCATTAGTAAGAATAAAGGGAAGTCTCCACTTTGCCTCTGTATTTAGCTTGCTGACTCTGGAACCCATTGAGACTAGCAGCAAGAGCAAAACCAGCAACCAACAATCAACATCCAAGGAGAGATGTAAAAATTTAGCATGAAAACTTGTATAGAGGGGTTAAGGAGTTACAAAAGTAACGTAATCGAATTTATGTGTCTCTTCCTACTTAAGGCAAAGGCAAGGAAGCAGCCATTCTGTTAGTCTCTGTTCACTTGCTGGGGATTGAGGATACCTATATATATATATATATTGGAAAATGCTTCAGCATATCAGAAGGTTATCTGCAAAGGATTGTGAATGAAAATGGCATTAGGTTTTTCATTGACATCACTGAATAGCAGAAGACAGTGGGCATAGTTTACGTAGTTCTTAGGGAAAAGGGTTGTGACCAGGATTCTAAGCTGTAGAATTTATGCAAGAGCTTCAGACTACTAAAATGGAGATGGAGAGTTAATCACTTATGTAATCCTTTCAGAAAGTTTCTTTGAAGTATTGTGATTACACCACAAAATTAAGGATTCAAGGGTGTTAGGTTTGATTGATTGCTTTGACAAAGTTAGTAGTTTAGTATAATCTTGAATATACCTGGTGGGAAAGCAAAAGTTTTACTATTGGTATGTTGAAGAGCTTGCACTGTTTTGGGGGATCTTATACTTTATTTTTTCTTTTCCAGACAGGGTCTCACTCTTGCACAGACGTAGCTTGCAGCCTTTACCTCCCAGGCTCAGATGAGGCTCCCATCTCAGCCTCCCAAATAGCTGGCTCCACAGTGCATGCCACCACACCCAGCTAAGTTTTGTATTTTTTTTTTGTAGAGATGAGGTCTCAGTATATTGCCTAGGCTGGTCTCAAACTCCTGGGCTAGAGTGATCCTCCCACCTCAGCCTCCCAAAGTGCTGGGATTACAGGTATGAGCCACCATACCCCATGTATATGGTAATTTTTAGCTTGGATGGAAGCCTCAAAATAAAGTGATTTAGCAAGTGTTGTATTTTGCTTTGAACACATTTGAATCAGGATTTGCCTTTCCTGTGTGTCATCTTCTGTTGACAGCAGCTTTCCTGGGTTTCCCCCAACTCTAATAATCAGTCTTTCTAGAACTATTAGTATAACTTTTCTTCTGTAGTTGCAGAGTTTTCAGGATTATCTTCAGGAAAAATAGAGCTTTTAGGAAAAACAAAATTTTTAAAAATTTTATTGCTTTGCTACAATTCTGGAAACTAGATTGTTTATTGTCCTCATTATAACAGTGTTTGATATTTTTAACTTTTGGCATTTTAAGCTGTTGAATTTTTAAGAGACTTGCTTTAATTTTGTCATTGTGTAAGAAGCAAGTAAATCTTAATGGAAGCAATGTTTAGTTAACATTTTAACTTAAAACATTTTCTACATAATACCTGCCACAATGTCGAATGAATTTGGAAAGCACCCTTTTAACCAAAAGGCATTCTGGGAACAAGAAAAGCCTTACGTGTTTTGAATGGAGGAGTTTTACTTAAGATTTCTAATGCAAAGAGCAAATTTGTAATCTGATACCTATAATTTTATTTTATAATACTTTATTGTTTCTAAGAATAATTTTTGTGTTACTAGGGGTGCGTAGTGATAATTGCATCCTATCCTTTGTTGTTGTTGTTATTGTTGTTTTGAGACTGAGTCTTGCTCTCTCACCAGGCTGGAGTGCAATGGCATGATCTTGGCTCACTTTAACCTCTGCTTCCTGGGTTCAAGTGAGTCTTCTGCCTCAGCCTCCTGAGTAGCTGGGATTACAGATGCATGCCACCACGCCTGGCTCATTTTTGTATTTTTGTAGAGACAGGGTTTCACCATGTTGGCCAGGCTGGTCTTGAACTCCTGACCTCAGGAAATCCACCTGACTCGGCCTCCCAAATTGCTGGGATTACAGGCGTGAGCCACAGTGCCCAGCCCTTTTTTTGTTTGTTTGTTTACTAAATTAAGAATAAAAATATTTTACTTTTTGTTCATTTTGACTGTTTTCACAGTTGTTAATCACACTGATCTTTATAAAGCAGTTTATTGTCCCCTTTGGAGAAAATATAGCTAAAAGTCAGCAGTGTCCTCATATAGATAACTAACTCATTGGTCTGATGTTTTAGTCCTCTTGATTTTTCACCCCATTCCTCCCATCTATGATCTGTTTGTAATTTTGTTTACAATATATTATGACTTTTTTCATATCTGACTTTATTTCTCCATTTTAAACTTTTATAATTTATAAAAGGAAACAAAGATTGCCACATGGAATTGAGAATAAAAGTTTATCTTTCTACTATAAGTATGCTAAAGTGGTAAAGCAATGGCTGAATGCTCTGAAATTACTAAGACAACTTTAAAGGCTGATTCTAAAATGTTTTGATTTAGATTGATATCTACTTAAACTATATACCAAACTGGGCTTGAGACGTAGGCTTTAGAAAGTGTAGGTAATAGTGCATTTTTATTAAGTTTTGGGTTTTTGCCAATTTTGGATTCTATGGGCTTGTCTTAAGGTACTTCTGTGAACTTTTCAGCTCTTTGTAAAACTAGCGTAAAAAAATTAAATGGTGATTCTGCCTAGTTGAGAATTCTACCCAGTTGAGAATTAAGGTTTATTGTGGTAAAAATTAAATGGTGGTTGATTCTTGGCAGGTATGTTTGATCACCTTTGGAAGCTTAAGGTATCTTTTGGAGTGTGTGTCTTGGAATCTACAAATTCTAGGTCTCTTGACTAATTGATGACTTTGAGGCAATTAACTCAAGTCTCAACTGAAAATTTAAGTATTCTGAAATATGTACCACCCATGATACACATAAATTACCCACCTCAATCTAGACAAATCCACTTGAGGCTAGAAACAGTCCAGTTTTACAGCTGAACAAGTGGTGGAGCCTGGTTTTGAATCCAAGTGTAGATGACTGTGTAGAATGCTTCTACTTTTCTGACTTAATTAAGTGGAGGGGCCTGTCCATAGATGAGTGGTTTTCAGAATGTGCTGTAAGCCTCTGTACAGACCTTTTGGAGTTTGGCAAACAGTGAAATATCTTTTGCTTGATAAGTAGTCATCTTTTTTTGTATACATTTTGGTTATTTTATAATTCTGTTTGGAAGAGTTTCTCCATCTAAAATATTTGAAGTTTTCTGGTCTAGGGAAATTTAACTCTGTTGAATGAATAAATGTTAGAAAATAAAAATACAGACTGGGCATAGTGGCTCATGCCTGTAGTCCAGCACTTTGGAAGGCATGACAGGTGGATCGTGTCAGGCCAGGAGTTCGAGACCAGCCTGGGCAACATGGGGAATCCCTGTCTTTACAAAAAATATAAAGAAAATTAGCCGAAAATGGTGGTGCTGGCCTGTGGTCCTATGACTGGCGAGATTGAGGTGGGAGGATTGCTTGAGCCCAGAAGACCAAGGCTGCAGTGAGTGGGGATTGTGCCACTGCACTCAGACCTGGGCAAGAGTGAGACCCTGTCTGGGGGAAAAAAAAAAACCAAAAAAAAACTTGTCTGTGGGCTAGACTGTATCTATTTTCAATCATATTCCTTTTCCTAATACTGTTTTGTGTAGCCTGTATTGTAAAATGAGGTTTAGGTGATTGAACACACTGTTAATAGAGTGAGGAAGTGGTTAGAGTTAACATTTCTTGCTGAAAGTGGGTAATCTGCAATTCCCTGCATTGGGTTGACTCCTTTGCCAGCTCTTGCTGCATTTAGAGGCTGCCCTAAGCATGATGTAATGACAGGTTAAACCTCCGCACGCACTAGCTGATGCAATGCAAATCTGAGGCCCAGGACTTTATTGGGGCAAGGGTAATGCTTGTTTAAAAACAAAACAAGCTACTCTGCGTTTAATGAGGCCATTTAAGATGGCTTTCCCAGAGTGGGAAGAGAGTATACTCTCTTAGGAGGTTTATGTAGGAGTTTAATGTGGCAGAAGTGTGCTTACTACTTTTCCTGCAAAGTCTTTTCGCAGCGGGGAAGGGGAGTTTAAAATACATTGCCGATAGGAGAAGTGAAGTGAGCTAGAATTGAGGAAATTAGTAGTTGATGCCAGTAAATAGCTGTTGAATGAATTAGGGAGAATGTTTTCACTCTAAAATTTTAGAGTTCGGATAAACCTGGAGCGTAGCGCCAGTGTGGCCACGCATTTCCAAGATACGCTGTAGCTCCGTAAGAAACTCCTGATACTCGACTGTTCTGACATACCGAAAACGGCATGGTTCCACCTAACTTTAAACTGGTGGAAATGCTGAGGAAGGCTTGATATCGCTGGGGTGCGGTGGTATGCGGTCCACGGCGGGGTGGTGCGGGGTCAGAGCTGCGGGGTCCCGCGGCCCCGCCCTGGATTGTGGGGCGGGGCTTGCGGGCACGGCCCCACCTCTGCGCGAGCGAGACGGGCACCGCCCTGCGCGCTGCGCGCCCTGGACTGGCCCTTGGCTCTCCGGGTTGGAGCGGGCGTTCCCAGTGCAGGCCCATCCCCGGCTGGCCGAGGCTCCAAATGGCTCTCCCGGCAGGCGGGCTCCTGCAGTAGCCCCTGAGCTGGCTCAGGGAGCGCACTTCCTTCTCAGTCAGCGGGTCACCCCTCCACCGGAGCCGAGCAGGAGCCTACCCAGTGAATCTGGAGAAGACAAACTTGGGAGACAGACGAAGGCTTAGGGCACGGTGGAGGACAGCGCAGCTGTGGCTCCCATTTTTGGAGATGCAGCCGAATTTGAGCTCCCAGGGAGGTGTGGTTGCCTCCTGGGGATGGAAAGGCTTCCTTTCTCCACCTCTGTAACTGGTGCTTCTGAGAAGTGAAACGATATTTGGATCCTGACCTCAGACGCGAATTTGGGTCTTTTGTGCTTAGGAGCAGAAAGTGCCCAGGAGGGTCCTGTACCTTTATTTCCTGGGGAAAAGGCAGTGAGCTGCCTGAGTTCTCATGACGGGAAAGCCTATTCCACCTTCTCTGTACTCCTGGAGGGGAGTCTTGTTCACCTGTTTACCAGCGACTAGGACAAGGAAGAGAAAAGGTATTGACATTAAGAGGATGGGTTGCTGAGGCTGTGAAACTTGAACGCTGTTAGTGGAACCTGCCTGGCTTACGGAATGGCTGCAGCAGAATCGAGCTGTTTCCTAGGTTAGCAGTCATGTTTCATTTGGGCTGTTGTGCTTTTTTTTCTGTTTAAATCAAACTTCAGGTTACGTCATGACTTCTGCAGGGCTGTCCTTGGTTCCTACTGCAGGGCGGCTGTGTGGTTGGGATTCCTTTTCTGTTTCAAGATGGAGCTGGGTTCCACCTTGGAGCTTTGAGGCTTTAGCAGTTGCTGTCCTGTATACCTCCATTCAAAATAAATACTGTTCACATTTCGCTTTTCACACTTTGAGTAAGAGTTCAAATGTGCTTTCTACTACAGTGTTTGGAAAATGATAAAGATATATTGTAGTGTGAGCCTGAACTGCTGATGATAAAAGTATAACTATTGCCAGGTCAAGAAATCAAACAATAGTGTTTTGCTTGGTCTGTAGCTGTGTTGTGTTAAATATAAACCGAGTTTGCTGCCCTTGGATGTGATTCTCTGGTTTGGTTTAGTAATTTGAAAGGCATTGGTTGCCTAGACTGTTTTGTGCCCAAGGAACCACTTTCTAATTGTTAGGCTGCTTAGTTCAGTAAGCAGCATAAACTGGACTGTGCAGTAGGCATCCAGCATACAGCCAGGGTGTTTTGGCAGTGCTGAGCCCACTGTTTTACAAGTGACATAAAATGGATGGATCATCGTATGTACAAAGAATCCACTCAGGGAAACTGGATTACAGGAGAGTTCCTTTATAGTCCTTTTGTCAGGGGACAGAACACCTGGGTCACACAGGGCTTCAGATGAGAGTTGATTCATGTTCTGAGTCTATATGATGAGACACATTATGATGGAATTCTCACTTTTGTTGCCTATTGAACTTTAAAATATACCTTTAGTGATGTGGAATTAATCTTTATTTTTTCCTTCACCCTCAGTCTTCATTTAAGGTATCAGTTGGTAACCACTCGAGTAATCTAGAACCCAGGTTGCATTTACTTGTTCACACTGGTAACCAACATTGTTTCTTAAAAGTTTCTTGCAACAGAATAATGATTATAATTGAGATAAAACATTAATTTTAAGACTTTAACTTTGTAAGAATATGGCTTAGTATAGTTACTAGGAGTGTACTCTTAGGACATCGACTGATATTTTTTTTCACCCCCAAGACAAATAGTGGCCTGCCATATCCCAGCCCAGGGAGCTTTTTGGGAAAAGTTGCTTGTTTTTCTTTAACTCAGCCTGACTAGTTGCATCGTCCATCATTTCTTCCAGATGACATTTGTCTGTCAAATAATGTTGATTAGTCTGCTGATGAATGTTTCAGCAACGCTGGAGAACCCTAGGCTAAGGGGTTCTACACCTGTTGACTCCATCCACCACCCCCAGTGTGGTGTGTCTCTCTGCCGTGCTATCTGTATTCTTCCCCTTTTCACTGTTTCTTCCTGACTCTCCTTCTTTGTTCATTATGTCTTATTTATATTGTGGATTGGAAGTAGAACAGAAAGATATGCTTTCTTTGTGAGACCAAAAAGTTTTATTTGAGATGGCTCTCCATTTCTCCCATGTCTCCCCTCACCTTTGCTGTGTTTTTATTTATTTTTATATTTTTGCTACCTTCACTAGAAAGTACATCCCCTCACTCTTGAGGTGGGCACAGTAGGAAATAAGATCAATACCTGGCTGATGATAATTTGAGGGGCAGATTGTTAGATAAAGGGGATGGCAGCAGATCTTTCCCCTTGTGACCCCTCCCCTCATTCCCAAATTACACCTCTAGAGTAGATAACTGCTCACCATTAAAAAGAGTTAATGGAAGGCATTTGAACTACACTCATCCCGTGGTATCGTTAGAAGATTAGTTCCAGGATCTCCTTCCCCATGCCAAAACCTTAGGATGTTCAAGTCCCTGATAGAAAATGGTATCATATTTGTATATAACCTGTGCATATTCTCCTGTATCATTTATCTCTGGATTACTTATACTTAATATAATGTAAATAATATGTAAATAGTTATATATATTGTATTTTAAAAATTTTGTATTATTTTTAAATTTTTCTGAATATTTTCAATCCATGGCTGGTGAAGTCCTCAGATGCAGATTCTGTGGATACAGAGTGCCGATTTTACACAGGACCTTACCTGTAACTCCCTGTACCTATCAACAGCTGACTGAGAACTGGAAAAAAAAAAAAAAGAGTAAGGGAATTTCAGAGAAGGAGAGAGTCCTATCAAAATGGATTCGATTAAACTTCAGTTCCTTATATAGTTTCTCTAATTGTTTATGATCCATTTTCTTTTTAAGATAATTTTTACTTTTTTTTTTTTTTTAATTAATTTTATAAATAAGATGGGGTTTCACCACAATGGCCAGGCTGGTCTTGAACTCCTGACCTCAGGTGATCCATCCACCTCAGCCTCCCAAAGTGCTAGGATTACAGGCGAGAGCCACTGCGCCCGGCCTTTTTTTTTTTTTTTTCTTAAAGGGAGTTCCAAATGTGTTCTGGAACATTTTGAAAATAGAGCTTATCCTACTGTACAGATCCTAATAATCAAAGTGCATATTCAGTGTAATTTTATTTTTTTAGTATCTTTTTAAAAATTCTATTTTTCTTTCTCTTTTGCACAGTAAATTTTGCATGAAACTTTAAAAGTACTTCTGGCATGTAAACATTATTTATAAAATAAGTCATAGTTGTAATTATTTTTCTCCTGCTTCCTTATGTATTTATTTCAGAAATGAGCCGTCAGACTGCTACAGCATTACCTACCGGTACCTCGAAGTGTCCACCATCCCAGAGGGTGCCTGCCCTGACTGGCACGACTGCATCCAACAATGACTTGGCGAGTCTTTTTGAGTGTCCAGTCTGCTTTGACTATGTGTTACCACCCATTCTTCAATGTCAGAGTGGCCATCTTGTTTGTAGCAACTGTCGCCCAAAGCTCACATGTTGTCCAACTTGCCGGGGCCCATTGGGATCCATTCGCAACTTGGCTATGGAGAAAGTGGCTAATTCAGTACTTTTCCCCTGTAAATATGCCTCTTCTGGATGTGAAATAACTCTGCCGCACACAGAAAAAGCAGACCACGAAGAGCTCTGTGAGTTTAGGCCTTATTCCTGTCCGTGCCCTGGTGCTTCCTGTAAATGGCAAGGCTCTTTGGATGCTGTAATGCCCCATCTGATGCATCAGCATAAGTCCATTACAACCCTACAGGGAGAGGATATAGTTTTCCTTGCTACAGACATTAATCTTCCTGGTGCTGTTGACTGGGTGATGATGCAGTCCTGTTTTGGCTTTCACTTCATGTTAGTCTTGGAGAAACAGGAAAAATACGATGGTCACCAGCAGTTCTTCGCAATTGTACAGCTGATAGGAACACGCAAGCAAGCTGAAAATTTTGCTTACCGACTTGAGCTAAATGGTCATAGACGACGATTGACTTGGGAAGCAACTCCTCGATCTATTCACGAAGGAATTGCAACAGCCATTATGAATAGTGACTGTCTAGTCTTTGACACCAGCATTGCACAGCTTTTTGCAGAAAATGGTAATTTAGGCATCAATGTAACTATTTCCATGTGTTGAAATGGCAATCAAACATTTTGTGGCCAGTGTTTAAAACTCTTCAGTTTCACAGAAAATAAGGCACCCATCTGCCTGCCAATCTAAAACTCTTTTGGTAGGTGAAAGCTAGACTCATGAAGGTAATTAAAAAGAAAGGCTGTTAAATACAGGAAACAGTTGCATGTAGTAACACTAATATATTTAAAAATAAGTCAACAGTAAACCACTGAAAAAAATGTATGTATATACACCTAAGATGGGCATCTTTTGTATTAAGAAAGAAGAAAGCATTGTAAAATAATTCTGAGTTTTGTGTTTGTTGTAGATTGATTGTATTGTTGAAAAATAATGGTTTTTTTTGTTATGTTTTTGCGTGAGTGCGTGCGTGCGTGCGTGTGTGTATTTGGGTTTTTTTCCTTTAACTGACAAGCCATCTTGAGTGGTCATGGGCCACTTGCTTTTCCCCTTTGTGAGTCAATACATAGTGCTGCTGTGTGCTTTTTTGTGTGTATTTGCTAATTTTTATTAATTCTAGTTTTTCATTAAATAAATTTGACTTTCTTTTCTGTAATTCAGGTTTTTCCTCACCTTTTTTTTGTACCATTTTAAAGTTAGTGTCTTTTGATATGCATAATTGTTTATGGTAAAATTTATAACATGCATTCAATACATATTTTCTTTTCCCCATTAATCAGTTCATTAGAAATATTTTAAAATCAGTTATTTTATGAAGCTATGAGTTCCAGAAAGTAAAGGTGACATCGGAAAATTATCAAAAGCTATTTAAAGCATCTATAAGATGGTCTCTCTTTCTCTCTTCTACAGATGAGTCACACCTTTGAGCTTAATCTTTGAAAGGTTAGAGAATAAATTGATTCTTATAAATACTGAAAATCGGGCTTTTGTTTCCTTTTTCAAATATCTTGGACAAATCATCTGTTTAAAATTTGTTCTTGTATTTATTGGTTTTGCAGAAGAAGGCATCGTCATGCGCAGTATTTGTAATAAAAGCAAATCATTTGTTTAAAAAGGCAGTTTGCAAAAAAAAAATGTTTTTGGTCTTTTATAATTCTCATTAAAAGAATATCTGGCAAATTAAAAAAATCTTACTGTGTCTGCTTTAGCTCTAAGTTTGATAAGATCCAAACTTATTTTCCTGTTTCATTCTCTAATTATATAGCAGAAAGCTGTGTGTTGTCATTTTAAGAGTGGTAGAATTATTCTAAATCATAGCAAATAACTGGGTATATGGCCTCTGGATTACAGTCTCTTCCCTGCCCCCCCCACCCCATTTCAGTTCTTACAACTTTGTCAAGAGAATGACTAAAATGGTGACCACTTTTCACCTCTTTAAAAAAGCACAATGAAAGAATAAATTTACTATTTCATAGCCTCGTGGCTAAGAGCCTTGGTTCTGCAGCCAGACTTCCAGGCATCTGGGCGCCAGTCTCACCTCTACCCAACTTGGGCCCAAGTTTCCTAATGTGTAAAGTGGGGTTAAATTATGGTAGATACCTCTAAAGTTTAAATGGGCTACAGGTGCATTACTTGAAACAGTGCTTTGTTCATATCACCATCCAGTGAATGTTAGCTACAGTTATGCCTTTAGAACCATGTAGTTAACTGTTGCTAATTACTTTGACGCACATGGCAAGATTCTGAAGTTGCCTTCTGAATGTTCAGAGATAATTTTGTGTGGTTCTGTGGGTATTCTAAGCCTAGAAAGTCAATGAAAATTAATGCGGACTTCACCCTTATACCACCACTGATGATGGATAATTTTAGGTGAGAGTTTATTTCTTCTAACCATTTTCAGAAAAGATGATTGTGTAGTCTCTTCCCTACATAAGTATTATCTTTTGAACTGGTTATAATGTGCTTGTGTAGCCATTTTTAAGGTGAAAGAGAATAAGAGTTCAACCACAAATTTATATCCAGGTCTGTTCATTAGCATGTGTGCTTAGAAAAAGTGACTTTTATTCCATATTTAATGTTATATGGTGAAAGGGTTACATAATAATACATAAAAGGGCTCCCAATATCTTTCAAAATAAACATGGCTGTGTGCTGTGGCTTGTGCCTGTAATCCCAGCACTTTGGGAGGCCAAGGCAGGCAGATCACTTAAGGTCAGGAGTTCAAGACCAGCCTGGCCAACATGATGAAACCCTGTCTCTACTAAAAGTGCAAAACAAATTAGCCAGGTATGATGGCACACCCTATTAGGGAGGCTGAGGCACAAGAATCCCTTGAACAACCCAGGAAGTGGAGGTTGCAGCAAGTCAAGATCGTATACTACATCTGCAGCCTGTGTGATGGAGTGAGACTCTTTCTTTTCCACTTCCCAAAAAAAAAAAAAACCCACCATATTGGGTATATTCGTGGAGGCATATCATTTTGTAGTTTTAATTTCTTTTTTCTTTTTTTTTTTTTTAAGACAGGGTCTCACTCTGTTGCCCAGGCTGGAGTACAGTGGCGTGATCTCAGCTCGCTGTAACCTCTACCTCCCAGGTTCAAGTGATTCTCCTGCCTAAGCCTCCCAAATAGCTGGGATTACAGGCACTCGCCACCATGCCCAGCTAATTTTTGTATTTTTAGTAGAGATGGGGTTTGACCATGTTGGTCTGGCTGGTCTCGAACTCCTAACCTTGTGATCCACCCACCTCGGCCTCTCACAGTGCTGAGATTATAGGTGTGAGCCACTGCACCTGGCCTAGTTTTAGTATTTTAAAGTTTTTTTATTATAAAATGTGTCCATCCTGTATACTTTGGAAATTATAAAACCGCACATGATCGAGATCTGTAATCTCACTGTCCACTCGGAAGTGACATTTTATTTTTCCAGTTTTTTAAGTGTATGTACATGTGCTCATCCACATCTGTTTTTGTGTTTTAGAGACGGGGTGTGTTGCTCTGTCACCCAGGCTCGAATATAATGGTGCAGTTGGCTCATTGCAGCCTCAAATTCTGGGCTCAAGTGATCCCACTTCAGCCTCCTGAGGAGCTGGGAGTACAAGTGTGTAGCATCATGCCTGGCTAACTGAATTTTTTTTGTAGAGATGGAGTCTTGCTGTGTTGCCCAGGGAGGTCTCAAAACTCTAGGCTCGAGTGATCCTTCTGCCTTGGCCTCCTAAAGTGCTGAGATTACAGGTATGAGGCACCGGTTCCAGCCACATGTTTATTTTGAAAGCTATTGGGAGCCCTTTTATGTATTATGTAGCCCTTTCACCATACAACATGATCATTTGAGTGTTTCACGACTTTAATGATCTTGAAAAACACAATTTTTTAAATTTATGAGGATTCACTGTAAGTTTAGCTGGGTTCTTGTTGGATATTTACCTGGCAGTTATTTATGTTTTATATGGAGTCTTGCTCTGTTGCCAGGCTGGAGTGCAGTGGTGCCATCTCGGCTCACTGCAACCTCTGCCTCGTGGATTCAATTCCACTGCCTCAGCCTCCCGAATAACTGGAACTACAGGTGTGCACCACCACTTCCAGCTAATTTTAGTAGAGATGGGGTTTCATCATGTTGGCCAGGCTGGTCTCGAACTTCTGACCACCTGCCTTGGCCTCCCAAAGTGCTGGGATTACGGGTGTGAGCCACTGCACCCGGCCCTGGTTATTTATGAACAACTCATGAACATATCTCTTGTGTTTTCTGTTTATATTCTTAGGATTATTTTTGACATACTTGATTATTGCTTTCTGGAGAGGTTCCAGAGGACACCAGTAGCAATGTGAAGTTTTCCATTTCATTTTCACCTCATGTTTTACTAAACAAATTAAGGTAGTATATTTTGTGTTTGACAGTTAACTTGACATCTTAGTATTAACTATTTGCGTTTAAGTCTTTATATTCTTGGCCTATAGAGATAAGGCCAAGAATATAGCCGTATTTCTTGGTCCGTTACACATTTGATTATGAGGCATAATGTTTGTCCTTAAATTGCTTGTTATAATGAAGACTTACTCCGTTTCTTTCTTGTGGCGTCTTCTTTCAGGAGGTTGTACATGGGGTAGGTAGGGGAGACACTCATTAACTTCATTCTGTTGCTTTTATGCCCTTAAACTTGAAATTGTCCTATTGAATCATGGGCCAGTTTGGTGTGTTACTTGTTGGGGAACAGTTTTTCCTTTGACTGTAATTTTTATTGTAATATGTATGTTTTTTTTTCAAGACCTACATTTTTGCAGACTTCAGACTTCATAAATGGCTGTAGATAGCTTGGCTCACCAAAATAATAGTTTGCTGCCTCCAACCCCCGAAAGCTCTTCATATTCAGGAACATCTGCAGTGATTCTACTAATGTTGGAATTCTGTTTCATTCACACTCCTCATTGAAGAATTCGTAAGTAATCCAAATTGAGAAAACAGTAGATCAAATTCAACATACCTGGGGCGTCAGTCTGACTGCTGCATTAGAATGGACATGAAAGTAACGTTGGAGCTTGACAGGGTGAATAGTGTGTGTGAATACCACGCAGGGCCGTGGTCATTTGTGTAGATTAAACATAAAAGGTATGGATAGAGTGTTAGAGTCCTGGAGCTTGAAGCTTTGTCATTCCCCTCCCCACTCATCCAGTGTGCATGTTCAAAAGACAAGATTATATGGTATTTTACTGCTTACGATCCTAAACTGGATTTACCAAAAGAAATTTACATTTATCTAAAAATGGCACCATCCAAACAAAATTCCTCATCAAGCATCTACTGAGATTTAGTGGCCAACTGTGGGCTGTGGATTCTAACTGCCTGTGTTGACTTCTGACCCTGTACTACCAGTTTTTATTTAAATACGGTCTCTGCTTGGTCTCCCATAAAAGGGTATGGTGTCCACTGCGTGAGGGAATGGGGAAGGCTACATAATGCTATAAAGTGCTTATTACACCTGGCACGATACTCCAGTGTCTTGCTGAAACAAACATTTTCCCTATCCTTATATAGCTCTAAGAAATGTCTTTGAAAAATACATTTTATTATCATCATAGATGTAATTTTCTTAAGCCTTTCTCAATTCTGAAAAGCATTAACAGGCTTGCAGATATAACTAATGGAATGAAAGGACACCTGGTTTTGGGGTCACATTTTGACACTCATGTCATTTGGCACTGTCACATCAGGATGAGGATGTAGCCTAAAGAGTTTGTATTGCCTAGAAATGTGCTGACAATATTAAGTTGAACTTATTATTTAATACAAAAGATTTTATTAGGTCCAAAAAATGTTAAACACATTGAATATTCTTTAGTTAATTAAGTACAAACTACTATAATATGTTCCAAAGAAGTGAATTTTTACGGCAAATAAAGCTCTTCCTAGAATTGTTTTAGAAGTCCTTTAGTTACAACTTTTAAAAACATCTCAGTGACCACTCACCAGATCAGACCCTTTTGATATTTCCTTCCTCTTAAAGCATTTTTTTTAGTGTAGTTTTCATTGTGGGATCCACCAAATGTTAGTAAAACAAATGAGCATTAGTTTTGGACTATAAATCATCAAATTGGATAATGACTAACTGTAGTCTTTTTTTTTTTTTCGCTGCTGGATACAATTTTCACGGGGATAGGAGCTGAAGTACTTCTCATTTTGGCCAAAATAATGTGAGTTTAAACATGTACTTCATTAAAACAATGAAAACTACTTGATGTTTACATCTAATAATCCTGGTTAAAATAAATTTTAGATTTGGAAAGGGAATTGGCAAAACTAACATTCATTGTAGCAAAATGTCACTTATAATAGTCAAGTTGATTTCATTTCAGTAGTTCATAAAGGAAAATACAAAGCCCTCAGCAGTGAATTACCTGACCACATTGCTTATTTTGGTCACTGTAAATGTGGACCAGTTGCCTAGAACTGAAAGCTCACGGTGGTAGGCATCACTATCACATTACTTTAACTATGGCCACGGATTTCTCAACTGATGTGAACTATTTTAGGAACAATCACATAGATGATATTCTTCACCGTGTTTGCATTTGTAGCCACCAAGCAAGTAAGGATCTCTGCCCCTGATGGATGGTTTGAAGTAAGGTTCAGAGGGACTACTAAAGGGATTCAAAGCCAAGTAAAAACAAACACGGATGCCTCCAGCGGACAGTGTAGAATTTCTTGATTAGCAAAGCACCTAAAGCTTTAGTTTTAATACTTGAAAAATTTTAAAATCCCATGCATAAAACGTGGAATACTGGTAAAATACACAGATCCCTAGGTCTAGTGAACTAAAATTTCTAGAGTTAATTTTTTTTTTCCACATTAAATGAAAAGTGAGTTAATTTTCAATAAAAAATCCAGCTTATTGTGATACAAGTGGTGTTTGGGTATCATCTTAAAAATCAATGCTAGAAAAAGATGCTCAACATCACTAGTCATTAGGGACATAAAATCAAAATACGTCACACCCATTTGGAGGGCTATTATCAAAAACCCAGAAAATGAGTGTTGGCAAGGATGTGGAGAAACTGGAACATTTGCACATTGCTGGCGGGAATGTCCAATGGTGCAGCTGCAGTGGGAAAGTTTGGCAGTTATCAAAAAAACAGAATTACACTGTTGTCTTAGTCATTTGTGTTACTATAACAAAATACCTGAGGCTGGATAATTTAGAAAGAAATTTATTTCTCATAGTTCTGAAGGCTGAGAAGTCCAAGGTCAAGGTGCTGGCAGACTGGTGTCTATTGAGGGCCCACCCAGTCTCAGCTTCCAGGATGGGACCTGTTGCTGTGTCCTCATATGGTGGAAGGGATGGAAGGGAAAAAAAGGACGTAATTAGTTCCCTTGAGCCCCTTTATAAAGGCACTAAATCCATTAATGAGAGTGGGGCTCTCATGACATAATCACCCCCTAAAGCTCTAGCACACAGGTGATTGCTTTCAACATACAAATTTAGTGGCGGGACATTCAGACCCTAGCATATTGATTTAGCAGTTCTGTTCCTGGGTATGTATCCCTAAAGGACCTAAGGGACTTCAAGAGAGATGTGTACACACATGTTCACATGATTATTCATAAGAGCCAAGAGGAGGAAACAATCAGCAGATGAGTGGATAAACCAAATGCAGCCTGCATATAATGGTGTACATGCTACCACATGGATAAACACTCACGGCTAGGTAAGTAAGAATGCCAGACACAAAAGGGCAACTCTTGTTTGATCCCACTCATATGAGGGCAAATTCAGAGAGAGAGAAAGTGAAACAGTGGTTACCAAAGTCTGGGGTGAGGGTGGAATTTGGAGCTCTTTTTCAGTGGGTACAGAGTTTCAGTTGGTAAAAGTGCATGTAGACAGTGGCCACACCAAATGTAACTGATACCCCTGAATTATATCCTTAAAAAGTTAAAATCATAAATTTTGTATTTTGGCTCCCCCTCCAAAAAAAAAAAAAAAAAAAAAAAAAACAGGTGAAGAAGGAAGAGCTTAGACTTCAACCAACCAACCTCGAAACCCTGAAAAAAACCCAAAACACTCAAAGCTAGTGCAATAGTCATACTGTTACTCCATGCCATACACAGCAAAGGGAGAATGCATCATTTTCTCAATGGGCACCTTTCGAAAGCCATGTAAAAGCAAGTGCCCTCTTGTTGCTACAAACAAGTTCAAGGCTGCCCGTGTCAGGTTAAAGGAAGAAGACCGAGAACCCAACTTCCTCTGTTGCCCCCGCTGGGTGGAACAGGGCAGAAGGATGTGTGTGTGGATGAGCTCCCTCTGGTTGCTAAAAGTGAATTCACAGTTTGGAAATGATAAAATTACAGTAGTTGATACGAGTCAATGGCATATTTTCAAATGTCCTCATGTTCTTTCTCTCCAACTGCCATAACTAGTGCTAGGTCTGGACTTTTCCTCTCAGAATGTATTCAGATAAATTTTATCAGCAGGTCTGCCATTTTATCACAGTATTTTGGCTCAATCTTTTTTTCGAGACAACTGAATATATATATATATATATATATATATATATATATCTCCAAGAATAGTTGGCTACACTTTCATCTTTGCCCAGTTCTAAGTGATTGGTTTCAGGATCCAATAAATTCTACAGGTAAATCCACTAAGTAATGCTCTATACCAGTGGTTCCTGAACTTGGACTATGCAGCAGAATAACCTGGAAGACTTCTTAAAATATGGATTTCTGTCCCCACCTCCCAGGATTTGATTCTGGCAGCCTGCTATGGGGCCTGGGAAGGTACATTTCTAACAAGTTCTCAGGTACTACAGATGCTTCTGTTCTGGAGACGGCTGAGAACCACTATACTGTACCTTCCCAGGGATAGTAATGATCCCACTAAAAACAAGACAAGAATTTGATTTTGATCAGTTTACTGAATCTCTTTTTTTGAGACAGGGTTTCAGCATGTTGGTCAGGATGGTCTCAATCTCCTGACCTCGTGATCCACCTGCCTCGGCCTCCCAAAGTGCTGGAATTACAGGCATGAGCCACCATGCCCGGCAATCATGTTTCTATACTAAACACTAGCCACTACTTGTAGTTCATTACTGTTGGGATTATGTCCCTGTTATGAAACAGGGACATCTTGCATACCCCGAATGATGTGAATAAAATCAACTGTGTCAGTACCTCTGAGCACTTCATAACTTAAAATTCTAAAAGGTTGAGATTTGGGCCTACAGTTTGCTATTTAAGAGACCAGGTCTGGTCTTGACAGTAAAACCACCATCAAAAGCTGCATTAAGAACCTCATCCAGGCAGCTTGCTGTGACAAAACTTAAATCCTGTCGTACATTGCCCGGGATTCCCTCAAGGTCTTTTTCATTTCTCCGAGGAATAATGACTTGCTTCAGTCCTGCTCTGTGTGCTGCCAGCACTTTGTCTTTAATTCCACCCACCTGTAAGGAGAGAAAAAAGTTTTTAGGGTTAATGATCACCCTCAAGCTGAAAGAAACTCTGATCCACCTTTCTTTCACTGAATTTAACCACTACTATTTTAAAACATCCAAGTCATCTTTCATTTTGTTACAGAATGAGCTAGGAAAGCCAGGAAAAAGGTTGGTAAATAGTAAACTTTTGTAATGTTTCAATTGGTATTATATTAAAGACTCTGATGGGGAGGATTCTAAATTGTTGATAGGTATGAGTACCTCTTCTGTTGATTCTTTTTATAAATACTGGCAAAGTAGACATTGGCATTCCATGTGTCATCACAACTGTCTTAAGGTTGACCTGAAGCAGCAGCACATGATTCTGACCATGAGCACTGCTCCTGCAGAGCTTGGCTGTATGCTGGGGCTACTTCCCTCTCTACAGATTTAAAGCCAGAATCTCTGTGCTCGTTAATGAAGAAAACATATCCCCAAAATAGGCTCCTATGGTGGCTTTAAAACACGTCTATAATGGTCCCCTGCTTGAATGTGGGCCAGGCTTTGTGACTCGGTAAGAAAGTGTGGTGGGAGTGATGCTATATGATCTCCACGGCTGAGTCACACAAAATGAGAGCTGCTGTCTGGAGCTCTCTTGATCACCTGCCCTGGAGGTGGTGAGTCATCATGTCGGAGGTCACTCAAGCAGCCTATGGGCAGGACCATCAAGTAAGGAACTAGGGCCTCCTGCCACCAACCAGGACCAATTTGCCAGCCAGTTACATGAGTCAACCATCATGGAAGCAGCTCCTCCAGCCTGTCAGCCTTCAGGTGACTGCAGCCTGGCTGGAACCTAGACTATAAGCCAAGAGACCCTGCGTCAGAGGAACCCAGCTCAGCTTCTCCTGAATTCCTGGCCCAAAGGAATTTGGAGAGTATGAAGTATTCTTGCTTTGGGGTAATGTGTTACGCAGCAATCGCTCACAAATACTGCCCTCAATCACAGCACCCAGCATAGGCAAGCCCCTTCGGGAGCCCTCTGAGCATCTGCTCCCATCAAGACTGGCTGCTCCAGGCCTTCCTGCCCCACTGGCATCCTCTCCAAGGTTTTCTTATTCATGCTGCTGAAGTACACCTACAAAGTACCTTCTTTAAAAGAGTGTAAGATGAACTGATTCCTTGGATGTTTGAAAATATTTTACTTTCACACTCGATTAATAGTAAGGCTGTGTATACAAGACTAGATTTCAAATCATTTCCTCTCAGTTTTTGTTACTTTTTTCTTTTTCTTTTGAGATAATCTCGCTCTGTTGCCCAGGCTGGCACGATCTTGGCTCGCTGCAACTTCCGCCTCCCAGATTCAAGTGATTCTCCTGCCTCAGCGTCCCGAGTAGCTGGGATTACAGGGATGTGGCACCCCATCTGGCTAATTTTTTGTATTTTTAGTAGAGACAGAGTTTCATCATGTTGGTCAGGCTGGTCTCAAACTCCTGACCTCAAGTGGTCTGCCCACCTCAGCCTCCCAAAGTACTGGGATTATAGGCATGAGCCACCACACCCAGCCTCATTACTATTTTTAAAACAGTTTTTGTAGCGATGAAGTCTTACTGTATTTCCCAGGCTGGTCTTAAACTCCTGGACTCAAGCTATCCTCCTGTTTAGCCTTCAAAAGTTCTGGAATTACAGGGGTAAGCCACCAAACCCGGCCCATTTTCCCTTATAGTTTTGAAGGTATTGCACATACAGTGTCAGTGATGACGCTGCTTTACCTTCAGTGATAAGAAGATGAAATATTTTTCCTGGTTAGTAACGGTCCTTTCAATCTGAAGATACCTTAACTTCTAGGAAATGTTCAATTATTTCTTGGATAATTTATTCCATTCCATTTTCCTGTTTGTTAGAACTCCTTTTAGATGTTGGAGTTCTAAAAATTGTTAAATTGTTTTTCACTACAGTTTTTTCCTGAATAATTCTTGATCACTTTTAAATCTCAAAGCTCCATCTGTCCTCTGTTCTTGAAGGAGCTTTTTTTCTTTTTTTACCTGTACATGTCAAGGAATCGAAGGAGGTTTTCTCCAGCCTCGGCAGGCCTTTCTTTCAAGCACTGCTGCTTCCTGTCCTGCCTCTTATAATAGTCTGGAGCTGAGGTGTACTCCAGGCCACCATGGCTTTCCTCTGCTGAGGCTGCGGAAACCTTTCCTTGGGCTATGATTTGCTCTGAGAGGACCAAGTAGAAAATCCATTTGTTTTATGGAAATTTTCAATAAATTCCCAGATGCTTCCATTTCACATCCCACTCCTGCTCTCTTGGTATGCACCTTCTGGCTCTGACCCACCAGCACTTATCTCAGATTTCTTCTGCTGGGAAGACTGTCTCTACCTCCAATTCTGTTTCATCAGCCAGGACACTTTCATCTTCCCAGAAGCTGTTTGAACTGTCAGCTGATGACCCCACTCCTTTTAGGGTGTTACAATTTATTCCCTTTTATTCCTTGCTTAGGTTACCATCTTGAATCAAGACACTGAAGGAAAGTTTATGGTCAATAAGCACCTGCCCATTTCCTTTTAGTAGCACAGCTAGTGTAAACCCCTATGCCACCTGAAATGCAAGAGTTCCTGGGAAAAGTGAAGAAAAGAGGTCACCTATTCCTTTTGAGTACAGATCTACAAATATGTAATAGAGTTCAGAATGTGACTTTCTGACTTTATGATTGAACTACATTTTAACAGGAAACTGAGAGCCTTTGTAGTGATCTTAATTGACTATTCTGTGATCTACTTTCACCATTACTTCATAAAATAAGGACTTTCTTAGAAAAAAATGAAGACTATTTTTCAGCTGGGTGCAGTGGCTCACACCTGTAATCCCAGCACTTTGGGAGGCTGAGGCAGGTGGATCACCTGAGGTCAGGAGTTTGAGACTAGCCTGGCCAACATGGTGAAACCCCGTCTCTACTAAAAATACAAAAAACTATCCAGGCATGGTGGTGGGTGCACGCTTGTAATCCCAGCTACTTCAGATACTGAGGCAGGAGAATCATTTCAACTTGGGAGACAGAGGTTGCAGTGGGCCGAGATCATGCCACTGCACTCCAGCCTGGGCAACAGCGAGACTCCATCTCATAAAAAAATAAAAGACTATTTCTTTTTTTGCCTAACCTTGCTATGAAACTCCCAAAATTTTGTTGTGGACTAAAAGGTAGTCTAATTAGTCTGTTGTAGACTAATACTGGCAACTAATAACTTTAAATAATCTCTCAAGTTCTGTGCATTTTAAAACAATATTTTTATAAGCAGTTTAGAATATGTTCTGGAGCCTAAAGACCCCACATGTATAGAATCTTTTCAAAACATAACCATTAGATATGGTCAATCTTTTTACAGTTTCCATTCTATACTAGCAAAGGTTTCCATACGGGGACAGGAGGTCTCAAAGAAACTTCAAATTTAAGAATTGAGCTTAAAGCTTAAAAACAGCTACTATCCTATTTCGCACATGTGCTGTATCTTTAACAATCTGTCAAGTCGAACAAGGCCTCAAATCTTCATATGAACTACTGATATTTCTGATGACCATACTAATATTTTTTTCCCTTAGCAAGTCTTCTTAGAAGGGAAAATGTGGGCTGAGTGTGGTGGTTCACGCCTGTAATCCCAGCACTTTGGGAGGTGGAGACGAGGACTGCATGAAGCCTGGAGTTTGAGACAAGCCTGGGCAGCACAGAGAGACCCTGTATCTACACAAAATAAAAAAATAATGAGCTGAGCATGGTGGCATGCTCCTATAGCCCCAGCTATTTGGGAGACAGACAGGAGGATTGCTTGAGCCCAGGAATTAGAGACTACAGTGAGCTATGATCACACCACTGCACTCCAGCCTGGAAAACATAGTGAGACCTATTTAAAAAAAAAAAAAAAGAGAAGGGAAAATGAAAAGTTGTCAGTCTTTTATTTGATCAAAATTTTAAAATATGAATTAGTTACAGGCATAAAAATTTAACATATACTTAAAACCAAGGTTTTGATAGAAGGCAAACCCCTATTTAAGTTTAAAAATAGTATTAATTTAAAAAAATTAAATAAATTAAAACCATGTAAATTGTTTTTTTTCATACTTACTGGAAGAACAAGACCTCTCAGTGTAATTTCTCCAGTCATGGCCACATCTGAACGCACCAGCCGCCCACTAAAAAGTGAGGCGAGACAGGTTACTATGGTAACTCCAGCAGATGGTCCATCTTTTGTGACAGCTCCAGCTGGGAAGTGCAGATGGATGTCTGTGTTGTCAAGAAGATCAAAACTTCCAAAAGCTTTAAAAAGGAAAAAAGGACTTTAATGTAGAAAAACTAAACCTGTTTTCTTTTTATCCTAAAAAAAAAAAATCACAAAAAAGCATGTTTTGGGTAAATGAATCCTTCAAAATATTAGTGGACAGTACAATTTGAGTGAGGGTCTGGAAGAATAGTTCCATTCTACTCTAAGTCAGATTAAAACAAAATAAACCTTTTGAATTAGTTTCGGGTTCTGGCACTAGCCAGATAGTCCTGAAATGGGAACTGGAATTTCCACAGGGGTTCAAAAGCAAAGGTGTGTACTTCACTAGATGTGTAACTGACAGTCTTGAGCTCATGCCAGTCTCTGCCATGGAATGGAGCCACCTCCTGGGTCATGCCTGCCTGGCTGGGTGCCGGCCCCTACCGTTGGTCAGCTGGTACTTCTTTGCATTGCTGCGGAGCCAGCTGATAGCGAGGTGAGCAGACTCCTTCATCACGTCCCCGAGCTGGCCGGTCAGAGTTAACTGGCCCTCGCCGTCCATTCGACTCGCCTCCACAAACATGATCTCTCCACCTAAGGGAGTCCAAGCCAAACCTATTGCCACTCCTGGCTGACTCAAACGCTGAGATACCTTGAAAGAAAGACAAAAAGTGATCAGAGTCGGGCTGGCAAATGTCAACATATTTTCAGGTGACTGCAAGAGTCTGCTTATTCCATAGAGGACTTAAGCCATTTACCTCAAAGTTCTTGTTACCTAACATAATTCTGAGTCATAGTCAGCACTTACTCTCTGGCTTTCTGCCAGAAGACAGACCTAAACTTCCTCTTTGACATTTATCAGAAGCAATTTTACCATAAAACATATGTAAATAACTTTGCTTTTTATGAACCAGATCTAGTTACACATGCCCTAGTTTTCAAGGAATATACCTAATAGTTTTATCTAAGTATCTTTATTGGGCTGATATATACATATATATGTATCAGAGTCTCACACCATTGCCCAGGCTGGAGTGCAGTGACATGACTTCAGCTCACTGCAACCTCTGCCTCTCAGCTTCAAGTGATTCTCCTGCCTCTGCCTCCCAAGTAGCTGGTACTACAGGTGCGTACAGGCCACCATGTCCAGCTAATTTTTATATTTTTTGTAGAGATGTGGTCTCGCCATGTTGGCTAAGCTGGTCTCAAACTCCTGACCTCAAGTGATCTGCCTGCTGCAGCCTCCCAAAGTGCTAGGATTATAGGCATGAGCCACTGCACTCAGTCTACTGGGCTGCATATTTATATATACTTCAGAACCTAGCTTCATTTTAGGTAATCATGAGTTTGTTTCAAAAAGTAGAAATCCTCTTATTAGCAGACCTTTAAGAAGAATGAGCCTGGCCAAGCACGATGGCTCAGGCCTGTAATCCCAGCACTCTGGGAGGCTGAGGCGGGAGGACTGCTTGAGCCCAGGAGTTCGAGACCATCTTGGGCAACATGGTGAGATCCTGTGTCTTATTTATTTATTTATTTGAAAAGAAGAGTTATATTAGAAACTCTAGATTTTACTTCTCCACAGCTTACCTTTAATTTTCTCTGTTATTGCTGCAGAGACTATACAATACTACATAATAAACATCCTAGGTTCTTTCCCGTAGGATGAGAGGTTCACTGTACCGCCTGCCATCTTAAATTGAACATGTCATCTGAGATTAGGAGCATAGGTGATGGGCCATAGGCTAACACATCCAAGTTATGAAAATACAAAAAAAGTAACAATGGAAAATCAGCAATGTTAACTCTCATTGTACCCTTTGAGCTTCAAAATTTCCTATCCAACAGAAGTTACTCATGTTAGAGGGACTGAACACAACAGGCCAACTAAGCACTAATCCAAACATTTTTCTACTGAGAGTTGACCTTCTCACTAAGGAAGAGCAGTCTACAGCCTGATTTTCTGGGTATAGGGCTGGGTTGCTTCTTTTTCTAAGGGTTTTGGACAGTGAAAAATCCTGATTGTAAAATTTACTCCAAAATTGTGTGGCATCCATTGAAGCTACTGGGTACTACTTTCTCTTTTTTTTTTTTTTTAAGAGTCTCGCCCTGTCGCCCAGGCTAGGGTGCAATGGCACAATCACAGCTCACTGCAACCTTCGCCTCCCAGGTTCAAGCAATTTTCCTGTCTCAGCCTCCAAGTAGCTGGGATTACAGGCATGTGGCCTCCCAAAGTGCTGGGATTACAGGCGTGGGCCACTGCGCCTGGCCAAGCACTTATTTTCAGTAGTAAATATACATTTAAAAAAAGTAATCCTAATTAACTACATTTGACAGGTTAAAGATCTGAGAGGCCAAACTCCAGCATCACTGAGCTGACAGCATGCACCTCAGGTCACACTTTTCTCAAGCTTTGCCACTTGCCCTGTTCTGTACTAACTTGAGGAGAAAGATACAAAAGATCTATATGCAAGAGATGAGTAGTACTTAAAGAAAATAGTTAAATCGTTATTTATAAAACTGTTCACAAGGTTTGTTTTCTCTTTTTTTTTTTTAAAGATGGGGTTTCACCATGATGGCCAGGCTGGTCTTGAACCCCTGACCTCAAATGATCCACCCACCTTGGCCTCCCAAAGTGCTAGGATTACAGGCGTGAGCCACCGCGCCCGGCCTTGTTTTTTCTAATATAAAATCAATTCTCTATACTTGAATGACATACATCTAATTTGGGTGGAAATTTGCCACCCAAATTAAACATCATTCAGGCTCCTTTCTAGGGCTGGATGACTGAATCATGTTTAATTTAACACAAAAAGTCATTTGGTACAATTTTGTTAGCTCTACCAAGAATAACCCCTTTCTTATAATATTTGAATCCTCAAAATTCATTTGTCAAAACAGTACCAAAAGTATCCCTGAAGAAGCAGTAGTAAGATTCTTGCTGTTGATTTTTTTTTTTTTTTTTTTTTGAGACGGATTCTTGCTCTGTGGCCCAGGCTGGAGTGCAGAGGCATGATTTCGGCTCAGCATAACCTCTGCTTCCCGATTCAAGCGATTCTCTTGCCTCAGCCTCCCAAATAGCTGGGATTACAGGCACGCACCACCACGCCCAGCTTATTTTTGTATTTGTAGTAGAGATGGGTTTCACCATGTTGGCCAGGCTGGTCTCAAATTCTTGACCTCAAGTGATCTACCTGCCTTACCCTCCCATATTGTTGGGATTATAGGTGTGATCGACCGCACCCAGCCAGATTGTTGTTTGTTTTGAGACAGAGTCTCACTCTGTCACCCAGGCTGGAGTGCAGTGGCCCAATCTTGGCTCAATGCAACTGCTTCCCTCGTACCTCAGCTCCCGAGTAGCTGGGACTACAGGCACCCATGACCATGTCCAGCTCATTTTTAAATTTTTTTGTAGAGATGGGGTTTCACAATGTTGTCCAGGCTGGTCTTGAACTCCTGGCCTCAAGCGATCTTCCCACCTTGGCCTCCCAGAGTTCTGGGATTGCAGGCATGAGTTGCCATGTCTGGCCAAGATTCTTATTGATTACCATGTTGCTCCAAGAAGCCAAGCCAATTTCCAACATTCCCCATTTGCTGGAGAGTCTTGGTAGTTTGGGTAGAAGCAACTGGTAAATTGTTAACTGGAAGGGTGGGTGGTGTAGATAACTACATATGGCCAATCCTAGAGCATCTAGGCTCACATTTACTATCCTGACTTGATAACAAATGTTCTGATATTAACCTGAAAATGGGAGTAATGCCAAATCTGTGTAACTTAACATTAACATACATTGGGGGGAACTGAAGTTGCTATCAAACCTGGAATCTCTGATCAAGGCTAACAGTAGTTATCTAAGCAGCAAAGGACCTTTAATTCTTGGACTTGGAGCCATATTCTTTAAGGACATGTGTTTTGAAACTAACTGATTTAACTGATAGTTAAATCAAGCATCTGGCTTCCATGTATTTCTCCTTCAGAAATGATGAAGTACAAGTAAATAGGAATATACAGGATAAGATACATGCTTTTTTGCTCTTGAATGCAGACACAGTTTTCCAGCATCTTAACCCCTTTACACAAAACAATTTGTGTTTTATAGCAAATAAGTGACTCAACATAATTTTAATATGATGTTCATCCACCAGTACTTTCCTATCAGCTTCTATTCCCATGACTGGTTTGTGGAGTCATCAGTTACATGAGCCAAGACAAGCCTAGGCTTGAAGTCTACAATGTTTTCCCCACTAGATGCCAAAGCGGAATGTGGGTGTCTCAAGGTCATTTTTGTTGCTCAATTTCCCACCTGTACAATTGTTACGATTCAGTTTCCTTCTATGTCTAATAAAACTTGTTCCATGAAATGATCAATTTCTTCTAAAATAATTCTATCAATAAGGTAAATATACAGATTAAGGAATTATTTAAAATATTTAAGTAAAAACCTAATAATAGAATGTGTCTTCTAATGTATGACTGCATTCTTAATACGTCAATGCTATTAGTTTTTAAAGAGCATTTGAAGTATCTAATCATTGCCAATTTCACACTACTCTCCCCTCTTGATTAACTAAAAATAGTGATATTTGATTGAAATCTTAAGTATGCACAATTCTGTGACCCTTCTAAGCCTAGACCAATGCATATAGACCCATCGGAGGGACCCAGATTTTACATTCATTCAACAATCCTTTACCAAGCATCCTGATGCAGACTCTGTTACAGGCCACAGGGACATAAGCATGAATACCTCCCACCAGCACTGAGAAGCTACGTAAGGGCATCAGACACAGAAGCAATTACACTCCAGTCTGGGGAGCAACAAGCTATCTATGAAATGCTTTTATCCACGGGAGACCTGAAGAGGCAAGGGTCCCTCCCTGTCTGAAGAGAAGGCACAGGTGTCACAGGAGAGGATGAGTCTTAAAATACAAGGAGTATGCTGGGCAGAGAAGGGCCAGCAGATGCCAAGGAATGGAGATATGAAGAATTTTGTAAGCACGGTGCCACGTGAGACACAGAACCTGAGCTGTCAAATTGCTGTGGTGTGCAGGTTGCTCTGCAGTGGTGTTCTCACCATCGACTGGCTTCTTTTATAGCTCATAGAGCACTCTGAATGCTCCTGACTTAGCTGTTACCACAGAAGCCATCCATCTGGCAACCTCTTTAAAGTCTTAGTACTGAGATCCCAAGCCTTGAATTCATGAATATTTTTCTAGTTGTAGATTTGTTTCAGTAGCATTCAAACAAGGAAAGAGAGGATTCTACATCCCTTGGAGAGGTGCTGGGGCCACCACTGTCCTCTCCTAAGCAGCATTAAGCAGCCCCAGCCTGGCCTGGATACTTGCATTGCTGAGAACCAGCTGCTCTCTGATCCTTCTAGTAGGGCCTTTTCTTGGCAACGAATTCCTGCCAGGGCCTCGGACCAGACTGAATATGCAGCATCAGTACTGCCTTCAACAGGTGGCACAGCAGGTTTATATGGAGGGACAGAGAAGTAATTTACTACCATGACTGTTTGAGGCATTTAGCTGGTGTTTATACTCTTTCTCAGTTTTAGCAACTGATTTTGTTTGCTTGAAAGGCAAGTACGATGATGGAATCTTCTGGAATTTGCCTCTGGATGCATTCTATTCAGGAGGCTTTAAAATGTTTCCATGTCTATCCTCTTCTTCCTTTTATTATTTTCTCAGGGCAGTAACCTTTAGACAAGGGGTTTTCACACATCACGGTCAGAAGCTAACACTGAGGCTTTTCTATGAGGTGGAGGAATACCTGAAAACATGAAAGAGACAGGAGTAATCAAATGACAGAATCCTGTCCCCAACCAGGTATACTGGTTATCTGTCCCTTTGTGGGTGCCTAATGTCCATTCCTTTCCCTAAAAACAGCCTGATTTTCTATAGTGACCTACTCTTTCCATTCAGGCTCCCTGAAGCAGAACACTCGGGATTCTGTCTCCCAGTGAGAAAGTAAAAGGGCACAGCCAAGGACTCAGTAGGTGCTCAAGCCCACCTACTCGCGTGGCCCCTCCTTGGATTTGGGACAGTTCTGAGTCTCACTGTGATAGCACAAGCAGTGTGAGCCACACCTAGGCTTCCTGGGGACACCTGTACCCATTCCTGCTCCTCCCACCTTTTTTTATTGTAGTAATCTTTATTTTATTTTATTATTATTATTTTTTAAAAAGACGAGGTTTCACCATGTTGGTCAGGCTGGTCTCGAACTCCCGACCTCAGGTGATCCGCCCGCCTTGGCCTCCAAAGTGCTTGGATTACAGGTGTGTGCCACCATGCCCGGCCTCTTTTTTATTTTTAAAACGTGCACTTAATCTTGTTTCTGTAGGAAACTTTATGTGTTTTGAAACTTTGTATGTTTTGATACTCTCTCAGTATCTCTATGATACTGTTCCTAAATTTGAAGTCTAGACTAAGTTCCTGGAACCCATTTGATATGGTTTGGATCTGTGTCCCCACTAAATTTTATGTTGAACTATAATCTCCAGTGTTGGAGGTGGGGCCTGGTGGGGGGTGACTGGATGATGGGGGCAAATTTCTTATGAATGGTTTAGCACCATCCCCTTGGTACTGTCCTTGCAATAGTGAGTTCTAGTGGGAAGCGGTTGTTTAAAAGTGTGTGGCACCTCCCCTCCTGCACTCTTGCTCCTGCTCTGGCCACGTGCTATGCCTGCTCCCCCTTCACTTTCTGCCAAGACTGTAAGTTTCCTGAGGCATTCACAGAAGCTGATGCTGGAGCTATGCTTCCTGCAGAGCCTGAAGAACTGTGAGCTAATTAAACCTCTTTTCTTTATAAATTAGCCAGTCTCAGGTAGTTCTTTTTTTTTTTTGAGACAGAGTCTTCACTCTGTCACTCAGGCTAGACTGCAATGGTGTGGTCATAGCTCACTGCAGCCTCAACCTTCTGGGCTCAGGTGATCCTCTCACCTCAGCCTCCGGGGTGATTTTTTGTAGAGACCAGGTCTCAGTTTGCTGCCCAGGCTGTTCTCGAACTCCTGGGTTCAAGCGATCCGTCCACCTTGGCCTCTCAAAATGCTGGGATTATAGGCGTGAGCCACTGTGCTTGGTCTCAGGTATTCCTTATAGGAATGCGAGAATGAACTAATACACCATTTTTCAACCTATTTAGAGAATTCTAAAGAGATCTTATTCATTAATAAAAGTGTGCTTTCTTGCCTTTCTTCCCAATTGCCAGTTTGCTAGGTCAGTAACATTTTTTGACATTAATAATTTTTGTAGATTTATCTTGGATGAAAGTAAAAATAAGCAGTGGTATAACGTTATTAAATATGTACAAAATTTGGCTGGCTTTACCATCCTGACTCTGTCCTCACTGTCTCCAACATTCAGGAAGACTCCAGACCCTGGTCTTCCTCTCTGCCCCAGCCCCTGCTATCACCCTTGGTGTCCTCAGTGAAGACATGATGCTCACGTAGAATCTGGCTTCTCAGTTCTTTAAATGCCTCCTGAACTCAGCCACCCTCTTCCAGGTACTTATCACCGACAGAAACCATACTACCTCTGAAACCCGACCATCATTTCTTATCCTTCTACTTGCCTGTACTCAAGCCATGAACTCCAGCACGTTCCTATCATATAGCAGCTCTGCCCTAGTTTCACGCCTCTCTTATGGAGTTCACATACCTTTGGTCCAGCATTATAATATTTTTCTTATAAATAACTCAATATTCTTGTCCCTTTCTTCATAATTCCCTGAAAAAAGTATCCCTTCTCTCATCACAAGGCATTTCCTCACTAGTGCTTTGGATCCCATCCCCTCTCACTTTCCTGGAGACTTTGTTTCTATTGTACCACTGCTCTGTCCTTCAACATCAGTCCTGTACTCTCTACTGGATTACTCTTAGCAGCAGCGACTACTTTGAAAACATTCTCCCTTTGACAGTCATATTCTCTTCTAGCTGCCTCCTTTCTCTGCATTTGTTCACAGACAAACTTGTAAAGAGCTGTCTACACACTAATTCTACTTCCTTGCCTCCCATTCTCTCTTCAGCATACTCCAATGTCTACCATCCACTCCAACATACTCCAGTATCTACCACTCCTTCCTTGTGAAATCTCTCTTTCAAGGTCACCAACAACCTTCATGCCATCAAATCCAATACACATTATTTCTGACCTTTATCTTCTTTGATCTCTCAAATAGTAAACACATTTTGATGTCCTCTCTTTCTTGAAATATTCTCTTCTGTCTCTACGGCAGCACAGCACCCTTGTTTTCCTCTTCCCTGATGGCTTGTTCCTTCCCAGTCCCTTTTTGTTTTTCCTGACTTCTTTGTTGGCTCCTCTTCTCTTTATATGATCCCTAAATAATGTTGTTCTTCAGGGCTTGCTTCTAGACTACCTGCTCTTTATTATGTATCCTTTGTTCTTAGGTGATATCAAAGCCTCAATTTTAGGGGCTCTAAATATCCTCTATTTTCTGACAACTCTATCATCTATGTTTCCATCTTGGGTCTCTCCTTGGTCAATAGATCTGAATGTCTAAATGTCTCTACTCCTATGCATCACAGATATTTCAAACTTTTTTCTTTTTTTTGAGACAGGGTCTTGTTCTGTCTCCCAGGCTGGAGTGCAGTGGTGTGATCTTGGCTGACTGCAGGCTGGAGTGCAGTGGCGTGATCTCAGTTCACTGCAACCTCCGTCTCCCAGGCTCAAGTGATCCTCCCACCTCAGCCTTCCACATAGTTGTGATTACAGGCATGAGCCACCATGCCCGGCTAATTTTTGTATTTTTTGTAGAGAAGGGATTTTGCTGTGTCACCCAGGCTGGTCTTGAACTCCTAGACTCAAGCAATCCATCTGCCTCAGCCTCCCAAAGTGTTGGGATTACAGGCGTGCGTGAGCCACTGTGCCAAGCCTAGATATTTCAACCTTGACGTGTTCAAAAGAGCTCTCAGTTTTCTTTGTAACACTCCCTCCCCATCTCCCTCCCCCAGTCTTCCCCATCTCAGTAAACGGCACTACTACACACATACCCTGTCACTCTGGCTAGAAACCTGTAAGTCCCTTTTGATAACTGTTTCCTTCATTCCCCAAATGTTACCCATCAGCATGTCTACTTCTACCTCTGAAGCAGACCTCAGATACAGCTAGAGTAGTTACTGTCTACCTCAGTACCACCCTGTTTGTTGTCTCTATAGCATTAACTTCCATTTGTGATTATTTGTTTACTTATCTATTTTTTCCTGCATTAAAATGGGATCTATGAAGGCAGACGTCATACCTTGCCTGTTTACTACTATGTTGCCGGTAGCACATGTTAAGTCCTTAATAGGTATTTATTAAATACATGAAACTCTTTCTGGAAGAAGCCACAGACACTAGACTTTTACCTTAAGGGAGAATACAGACATTTAGACAAAAAAAAAAGGTATCGGCTGGGTGTGGTGGCTCACGCCTGTAATTCCAGCACTCTGGGAGGCTAAGGCAGGTGGATGGCTTGAGCTCAGGAGTTTGAGACCAGCCTGGGGCAACATGGTGAAACCCTATCACTACAAAAAATACAGAAAAATTAGCTAGGTATGGTAGCATATGCCTGTGGTCCCAGCTACTCAGGAGGCTGAGGTGGGAGAATAGCTTGAGCCCAGGAGGTGGAGGTTGCAGTAAGCTATGATCACGCCACTACATTCCAACCTAGGTGACAGAGTGAGACCCCATCTCAAAAAATAAAAAGTAAAAAACAAATGAAAGGTATCTTATAACATTTTGGGAACATCTTGACATGTATTCCAATATTCCCAGTTTAACCTCTCTCTTCAGATTCTTTGCCTAGGAAAGCACAAAGAATAAAGAAATAAGACTGGCCACTTATGAGCTTTCTGCAAAGAACAGAAGCCCTGCTCAGGTTGCCTGTGCTGTTTTTCTAGAGTAATAAACGGAGCACTAGGTTTGGAGTCGGTCAGGTCTAGAACCAAATCTCATTTCTGGCATAAGTTGTGTCTTCTCTCTCAACTGTTATTGGAAAGACAACCATGAGTGAGGATTAAATGATCACTTGTGGAGGGCCTTGCACAGTGCCTGATACCTAACAGATAAAAAAATGGGAGTGGTCAGGAAATTGAGCCCAGCCTCTCCCATTCCAAAACAGAGCACGAGAGTTGGTAAGAATATAAATGAGAATCTGATGTAGAGCAGATGTCTTTTTAAAAAACTCCAATACATCAATAACTGCCATTCTCTTTTAGCAACCAAGGGCAGGGATTATCTTGGCCTGACAGGTTACTGTAGAAGAGCAGAAAGGGTAATGGACTTAGAATAAGCGGATCTGAGTCTGAATCGCAACTCTACCAACTGCACCTTATGTGAATTTGTACTATTCATTTAATCTCTTAAAAATTTCCCCCTGCATGTAAAATATAAGACTCCTAACACAGTGATGACCCTCATGGACAAGAAAAAAATGTTGCATAAATCTTAATTATAGATGCAAAAGTAGAGGTAGGCTGTGTAGTTAAGTAATTTGGGGCTGATGGTCATTAGACCACTATAGGTAGAGACAAACTCCAGGCTACAGGGTAAGTTCTCACTTTCAAGTATTAAAAAAAAGAACAAAATGTTCCCAACACTCAGACACCACACCTTCCATTGAAAGATGCTATTTATAAAAGACAAAATGGCTACTGGAGTCTTTCTGCAGACTCATGCTGGTGAAAGCGTTCTTACATAAAGTTCACATGCTACAAGGAAAATAAGGCTCTCCTATACTAAAAAAGAGAGCTGGTAAGCAGTGTTGACAAAATTTCTCATTTCTGTTCTCTTCGCTCTTTCTTTGCAAATGTTCCAGGAATGTCAGCGATGCTTCCAAACTTAACATCAGCAGAAATGGCTTGGAGAGAGGGGTATATGCAACAAAGATATGCATTAATCTTTTGTCTTTATTTGTTGCTCTAGTTTAAATCCTCAAAGAACTGTTGGAATGTACGTTTCTGGAAAGTCTAAAGAAAAAAGCCATCGGCCATGCAGGAGTCAAAACGTATTTGCGTCTCCACTCACAAAGTCACTGGATTCTCCCAGAAAAAGAAAGCAGGTTTTGTTCACTTTCTCAACCGACAATGTTTTGCTCAAGTTCTTTCAACACTTCAAAATTCAAATCCATGATATCTTAAGAATTCAAATAATCAAAACAATGCTTCTGATTCTATTGTTCAAGTCCAGATTTACTGTTAAGAGTAAACAAGTTCTATTCTTGTAACTGAGAGCTCTGTAGAGAGGCTCATTAGCTTTAATGACCAGCTTAGAGTTTAAATGGATAAACAAGATGGGCTTGGGGGCTATTTCTCGTCTCCTGGGTTCTAAGAACTTGAGGAAAACTATCTACTGGTAATGATTTCAAATGTTAGATAGATTATCTTCTGCATAATTTATCAGATTTATTTTCTGAAAATATTCTTAAACTGATAAGGAGGTGATGATAAAGCTAAATTCAGTAGTATAATACAAACATTTTTATAGTAACCAACCTATGAAAGCTCATCTAAGTACCCTATAAATTATTTCATAATGCCACCTACTCTATCAGCTGCCTCAACTCAGTCTTGGTGCTCAGGCCTTCTGCTATGAGGTATAGTTAGGAGAGAAAGATGAAAATAGGGCTAGACCTGCATGTGGGCTTAACCCTAAAGGAACTATTAACAATGGAACAACAGGTTCCTGAAAGATGTCATCTGGGTTTGCACCAGCACAGTCTGAAGCTCAGCTATGCTCATGTTTTCAGACCTGTATCAGGTTGATTCCTCGCCTCTTCCCCCAAGCCCTTGATAGCTCAAAGAAATCCCTCATTAAAGTCCACATAGGAATACGGAATTTTTCTAAGGCATTGTTCTTAAAACGGAACTGAATGGTGGAGAATAAAATGAGACTGGGGTTCTAAAAGAGGATATGGCGGGGATCTCTGGCTCCCAGCAACAGTCATATTATCACATTAAACACTATAACGCAATACCATACAGAAAAAAAATTCCGTCCTTAAGGCAAAATTCAGCCTCTGGAAACACCCAATTCTATTTCTCTGTTAAGCAACCACCTGAGTAAACCAGTGGGTACCAACACAAAAAAAATGAGAATGCAGCAAGAATGGCCAAGCCACAGATGCAGAGATGTGGATCTTTGTTGAAGACCCTCACAGGCAAGACCACTGTCCTTGAGGTCGAGCCCAGTGACGCCACTGAAAATGTCAAAGCCAATATCCGAGACAAGTAAGGCATCCTACCTGACCAGCAGTGTCTGATATTTGAGAGCACACAGCTGGAGGATGGCCACACTCTCTTAGACTCCAACACTCAGAAAGGGCCCACCCTGCACCTGATGCTACGCCTGCGAGGTGGCCATCATGGAGCCTTCCCTCTGCCAGCTGGCCCAGAAATACAACTTCGACAAGATGATCGGCTGCAAGTGCTGTGCTCGCCTGCGCCCCCGCGCTGTCAACTGCCCCAAGTACAACCACACCAACAACCTGTACCCCAAAAAGGTCAAATAAGGCTTTTCCTTCCCAAAGGGCAGCCTCCTGCCCAGGCCCCATGGCACTGGGGCCTCAATTAAGTGTTCCTTTCATTTACTGGAGCAAAAATAAAAAAATTGATCACCTCCATTTCATACATCGGGGGTCCAAGGATGTCTTTCAGAGCATGGAAATCAATCAAAATCGGCATTTCAGGTGGTAGGGCCAAGTCAGCAGTGTCACTGATAGATTCAGGTTTTTCATCTTCTAAGATGTGTTCTCTGCAAACTAAAAGAAAAAAAAAACGTATTTAGAAGTTCTAAGAGATCTGGAGGTTTGAAAATTCACTAGCAGTAAATATCAAACAAAAGCCCAGTGGACCTCAAAAGTCAGTCACCTTTATGCATTTATCAAGGCACAAACATTCAACTATGTGTCTGTGGAATGCAGGTGAAAGAATTTGTCTTTCAAGAGCTCACTGAGGGTGGTATTTGCAATTGCTTTATTCAATTACTTTCACTTGCTTATTGTCTATCTCCCCCATTAAAGTGTAAGTTCAGAAGGGAAACAACTTGGCCTGTCCTTTTTGACCATTATATTCTTAAGTCAAGAACAATTCCCAGGACTATTTGACTTAATGACTTAATGGCCTATAGAGGCCAAAGACTGAAGGGTTAAATGCAGTAGGTTACTTTGCATTCTCTGATCGAACAATTCCCTGTTAGATCTGCATCACTCAGGGCTTGTGACAAACTTTTCTTTCTTTTTTTTATTTTTTAGACAGAGTCTCGCTCTGTGGCCCAGGCTGGAGTGCAATGGCCTGATCTCGGCTCACTGCAACCTCTGTCCTCCGGGTTCAAGCGATTCTTCTGCCTTAGCCTCCTGAGTAGCTGGAACTATAGGCTCTCGCCATCACGCCTGGCTAATTTTCGTATTTTCAGTAGAGATGGGGTTTTACCACGTTGGCCAGGCTGGTCTTGAACTCCAGACCTCGTGATCCGCTGCCTGGGCCTCCCAAAGTGCTGGAATTACAGGCGTGAGCCACTGTGCCTGGCCGACAAACTTTTCAATTTCCTCTTCAGTGGAATCTGATCAGGTATCCTGTTTTCTCCTCCTCCCTCCCTCCCTATCTCTTTCCCTCTTCCTTTCTCTCTCTCTTTCTTTTTCTTTCTCTCTCTCTGTCTTTCCTTCCTTTCTGTCTCTCTCCCTATCTCTCTTTGTTTTTTGAGACAGGGTCTAACGCAGTGGTGTGAACACAGCTCACTGAAGCCTCGACCTCCTAGGCTCAAGTGATCCTCCCCTCTTGGCCTCCCATAGTGCTGGAATTATAGGCATGAGTTGCTGTGCCCGGTCAGGTGTCCTGTTTTCTAATGGACAACGTAAACCTGAACATGACAAAACCCATATAAGCAGTGCCTCTTGTAAGCATATAGCTTAACTCTAAGGTTATCATTTTCCAATAAATAAATATAACTGGCAGTGCCAGGTTAAGAGAATACAAAGCCTGGTTTGAAATTCCTGTAATAATGGACCATCTCCTTTACCTGCCTGTAAGACCTGGATGGCTGATATCTTGTCCAAATATTGACTCATTTTGGTTTGGGCCTAGACATACAAGGAGCAGGACCCAATCAACTTATCAGACCACCTTCTGTGTCAGTCTTTGTAATTCCAGTTCAAGTAAAGAAAGATATTACATAATCTGTGGCCAGAAACCTAAAATGAGGAGAAGTTTTAAAACTGCAGGCTGTATTCGATCTCACTCCTAGCCTTTTCTTTTAATTTGCTGTAATTGTTCTAGCTTCTTGTCTCATAAAGTGTTTTAAAATCTTTCTTTTATCTTTTTAAACATACTATTCCTTCTGAAAGTGATTGATTTATTAACACATGCATATAATAATTACGCAGTTATCTAACAGTGTCTGTCTATCTATATTTTATGAGACGGAGTCTTCCTCTGTTGTCCAGGCTGCAGTGCAGTGGTGCAATTTCTGCTCACTGCAACCTCTGCCTCCTGGGTTCGAGTGATTCTCCTGCCTCAGCCTCCCGAGTAGCTGGGATTACAGGCACGCGACACCACACCTGGCTAATGTTTGTATTTTTTTTTTTTTTAAGATGGAGTCTCGCTCTATCACCCAGGCTGGAGTGCAGTGGCACAATGGCACAATCTTGGCTCACTGCAACCTCCGTTGCCTGGGTTCAAGTGATTCTCCTGCCTCAGCCTGCTGAGTAGCTGGGACTACAGGCATGTGCCACCGTGCCAGGCTAATTTTTGTATTTTTAGTAGAGATGGGATTTCACCATGTTGGCCAGGCTGGTCTCAAACTCCTGACCTCAGGTGATCTGCCCACCTCAGCCTCCCAAAGTATTGGAATTACAGGCTTGAACTACCGCGCCTGGCCTAATGTTTGTATTTTTAGTAGAGAAGGGGTTTCACCACGTTGCCCAGGCTGGTCTTGAACTCCTGACCTCAAGTGATCCAGCTGCTTCGGCCTCCCAAAGTGCCAGGATTACAGGCATGAGCCACTGTGCCTGGTAATATATCTATATATATTTATTTTAGTTTTGCTATGGTTCTTCCACTTTTTCCACTAACTCCTTTCCTTTCAAAAGTGATTACTGAATATGCTTAATACTAGTAGACCCTTATTTTATTTTTATATTTTCTCAGACCTCATAGGGATGAACCTAACTTTAAATTCTAACAATAACTGGAGACATCCTGAGTGTCACTCAGTGATACCTCTGTGAACTTCTGGGTGAGGGAGTCTCCCACTCTACTCTCCTGCTGGGCTCTAGTGGGCTCCTCTTCAGGACTGAAATCATGAATGACACAGGAGAGAAAACACAACAGTTCAGATTTTCTGCCAATGGATGGCTATGTAACAGCAAATTATGTTGAGCAAAGCGTTAAACCTCTCACTATCTCTCTCTGCAGAAGAGTTGTGAGAATTAAAAAGAAAATCCTTTGTAGACTGCAAAGAACAATGCAGTATTGTATCATACATGTAAGTCTTGAGTTATATATATTCTCATAATTGTACCTCTGTAATATCACTTGGTCTTAAAAGGTTCAGCCTGACGATGTCTTAGGACGTCTTCCCTGATCTTTCTGACTTTTTTTTTTGTACTCAGAAAATGAATTGGTTCCAATGCACTTTCTGATTTCTTTCACAGCATTCATTTGCTTCACAAAATCTAGCAATTTTGGGTTAGTCAGCAGCTTGTGGAAATGGGAGATTTTCTGCTTGCTGCCCTTTTTCTAGTGTATTCTACGTAGTATCAATGATCAAAGGTGGGAAAGCACTCAACCGATCAGTTTAGCTACATGCAGATCTCAGAGTGGAAGAGAAAGCAGGTGTCATTGCTTAATTAAAATTAATGCACAGAAGAAAAGCACCACCTGTCTCAGGTTACTATACAGATGCAAGGCAGTGGTACTCGAAAACTTCAGCCAGTGCAAAAAGAGCTTACAAGTTTCTCCAGTCTGTGGTGCTTTGTGACAAGCTTTTCTGAGATCTAGTTACTGTTGCCGGCCTGTATTTCACGATCACAGGAGGAAGTAAAGCTCAGTGGGTGAAAGTCAATCCACAATTATGTAACCAATGCTTTAGGACATCCAATCCTTTTCCAAGTGTAGTACTGGGTTCACCGTTTTGAGCACATGGGGAGTGGGGCTGGGATAGCTATTTCTAATGCAACCAGACCTTATAATATAAAAGATGGCAATTTAGGTACAGCAGTCGTGTTATTAAAAAAATTCAATAAACTGAAAAATAATCTGCACTTCAAAATGTTCCATCATTAGAATATATGCCAGAAAACTAAGGCTCCAGTCAAAAAAATGGTGCCAGCCAACTGGGAGAGGCAAGATAGCACTGGATTCTGACTCACCCCCTGGATTGTGTTTAATGCAAAGTGAGAGTAGGGAAACACTGGATCTTCCTAGAATACCCACTTTGATTCCTCATTAAAACAAACAAACACAACAAGCAAAATATCATCTCACAAAGACATCACTCAAGGAACAAACCCCCGGTTATATCTGCACCTATGTGCAAGCATTCAAGCACTCAGCCCTTGTACCATGTTCTTGCTTATCAGAAAGGACCAGCACTAGGAAGACAGTGGCAGAGTCCCTAGGATTAATTGCTAACCTTGCCCAAGATTGTAACATTCAAGCAATATGGACTTTTCAGGGCAAGGGGAAAAAACCAACAACAAAAAGTTCAACCTTCCAATGTATCAGGGACCCTGACCCCAAGTCCTTCTTACTGGAATTGTGCAGTTTTCTTCTTATATACCTTTCTTTTGGACTAAAACAGTGGTTCTTAACAAATGGTTAATATTCATACAAATGAAACTATTTGCTTCACTGAGAAGCAAAGAAATTCAAATTATAAAAACAAGCTGGTTACCAAAATAACCAGTAAAGTTTAAGAAATGACAAAGGTCAGTATTAAAGTAAAGATATCTTCTCAAACACTGTGGCTTACAGAAGTATAAATTGGTTCAATCTTTCAGGAAAGCAATATGGAAACAGACCAAAGGCTTTCCAAATATTTACAGTCTTAGACTCAGTGATTTTTTTTTTTTTGCAGCAATCTATCCTTAGGGAAATACACAAAAGTACAGGCAAGAATCTGTGCAGAGTTACCCATCGCAGCACTACACGTAAGAGCAAAACTTAATACAATGTAAGCACCCAACATTAGGAACATGGTTAAGTAAACCATGACACATCTATCTGGTAAAATACTACAGTCACTAAAAATGGTTTCCTAAGTGTTTTCAAGTAACGTGAGAAAATTCTTTCAAAACAAGGTTAAACTGGGGAAAGAGGAGGATATAACATTTCATACAGCGTGATTTTTATATACGCAATAGTCTCCCCTTCTCCACAGGGGATACATTTCTAGACCTGTGGTGGATGCCTGAAATGCAGGATAGTTCAGAACCGTTAGATATGTACTTACGACGTTCAATTTTTTTATTATACTATTTTTCCCTATAGATATGTACTTATGATGTTCAATTTTTTATGATACTGTTTTTTCCCTATAGATATGTACTTATGATGTTCAATTTATAAATTAAGCAAAATAAGAGATTTACAAGAATACTAATAAAATAGACCCAGAATGCCAGCATCACTGCTCTTGGCTTTGGGTCCATTATTAAGTAAAGGAAGGGTTACTTGAACACAAACACCCTGATACCAAGACAGTTGATCTGGTAAATGAGATGGCTGCTGAGTGGCTAAGGGGGTGCGAGTCATATAGCATGAATATCCTGGACAAAGGGAGGCTTCCCATCCCGGGCCACCACAGAGCGGGATGGCCTGACGTTTCCTCACACTGCCCAGAATACTGCACAATTTAAAACTTATGAATGGATTATTTCTACAAATTTCCATTTAGTATTTTTGGACAATGGTTGATCATAGGTAACTAAAACTGCAGAAAGTGAAGCTGCAGGTGAGGGGGGAACTACAGTGACTTTATCATATATGAAATGATATAGTCCAAAACAGTAAAAGAGTTATGCCCTGAGTTACAAGATTAACATCGCATGAGATATTAGAGTAAACCATTGTCTCCAGTCCTGACTCTGAATTCCCACCTAAGTGAACAAAGTGATTTTACCTCTTTTTATCTGGTTTTCTCATCAGCCAAACCAGAATTACAGTACCGTCAAGAGAGTTGCTGGGAGAATTTAATAATCATCAAAAAAGCCTTAATATGTACAGATGTGAGATACTAAGTTATATATTGGCTCCTGCTCCCCTCCTCCCACTTTTTTTTTTGAGAGAGATCTGGTGTTGTCGCCCAGGCTGGAGCCTAGTGGTGCGATCTTGGCTCACTGCAACCTCTGCCTCCTGGGTTCAGGAGATTCTCATGCCTCAGCCATCCGAGTAGCTGGGACTACAGGTGTGCACCACCACACGTGGCCAATTTTTAAATTTTTAGTAGAGATGTGGTTTCACCATGTTGGCCGGGTTGGTCTTGAACTCCTGGGCTCAGGCAATCCTCCTGCCTCGGCCTCTCAAAATGTTGGAGTTACAGGTGTAAGCCACTGTGCCCGGACTTTTTTTCTTTTTTAGTTTTCCTTTAGCAAATTCTCCCAGATCCTGATGGCTCCCTTTCTGGAGTAACTTTTACTATACAGATTTCTATGACTCACATTTTCTCACCCCAAACCCTTCTATTACAAGAAGATGAAGTGCTCTCTACAATCTAATTGTACCCAGCATCCCACAGACAAGGCTCTGATCACAATCACAAAACTGTTGGGAATCACATAAGTTAAATATATATAAGAAAAAAAAGATATCAAGACTCAAGACTCTGCTCTATGCTATACTACATATTACTATTCTATTTCATATTAATGCTACCTATTAAAATCTTAACAAATTATTTTGAAGCATATTCTTGATATAAGTATGGCCAGGTGTGGTGGCTCATGCCTGTAATCCCAGCACTTTGGGAGGCCATGACATGCAGATCACCTGAGGTCAGGAGTTCGAGACCAGCCTGGACAACATGGTGAAACCCCATCTCTACTGAAAACAAAAAAATTAGCTGGACATACTGGTGGGTGCCTGTAATCCCAGCTACTTGAGACACTGAGGCAGGAGAATCACTTGAACCTGGGAGGTGGAAATTGCAATGAGCCGAGATCACACCAATGCACTCCAGCTTTGGTGGCAGTGTGAGATTCCATCTAAAAAAAAAAAAAAAAAAAAAAAAAAAGCAATACAGTGCTATTAAATAGAGGTTGAAAGAAAGGACATGGAAATATAAAATGAGTAGAATAAGCTAGCTCTACTTCATCCCACTTCAACTATTTCTCTACTTAAAAGAAATAAAATCGGTCTGAAAATGGAAGGGGGCTAGTGTTTTTCAGTTGATTTAGTCTACTCAGAGGTATCTCCCAGCTCTTCTTTAATATGTATTATCGGCCTATTAATACCTTTAATAGGTATTATCTGTGTCTGATTTGGGACATCGTCAAGATAGTTGGGGCATAAGCACAGAGCTTCCCAGCACTGAAGCAGCAGAGATGTGCACAGCATGAGGGCAGAACCACGAATGCACTCACGGTGTGGACTGTGGTGACGGCTGTGGGCAAAGTGAGAGTGAAATGTGGTGTATTCCCGAAGGGGACTAAAGAGCTGATGGACTCTAGAGCTGATAACAGCATAGCTATTATGGAGGAAGTCCTATAGGGACAGACTCCTCTGGAGAAGGACCAGGCTTTTCCTAAGCAGCTGTCACTCGGACATAGTCAACTGTTCTTCTCCACTCATCTCTTCCCTCTGCCACAGGAACACGATTTCCATGAAAACAGACCCAACAAATGAAGAATCACTGTGGGAAGAGGGAGGAAAGGGAATATTGAAAAGGAAAGTAAGGAGGAAGGATAAAGGGGTTTAATACCTCAGGAAAGTTCAGTAGCTCTCTGTTAAAAAATAAAAAGTTCCTCGCTGTTTGAAGAAGCTTGAAGCAAAATGGTAGCTCTTGGCAGGTGATCTAACCAATGGCAAGTAGCAGGAAGGCCAGAAACATAAAAAGCACAACACCCACAATTCCTCAGAATGCGGTAGAAATGGAGACTATCTAACCACAGAGGGCCCTGGGATATCTATCATCACCTTTATTCCAAACAGAATTTTAGTGATCACTCCTCGTTCTCTATACTCTGTTTCATCTGAAGCATATATAATACTATGTTTTCAAGCCCAGTCCCATGAGTTCAAAAGCTAAATTTTGTGGTAACAGGAACCCCTTCTTCTAGATTATCAAAGAAGTATTCATTTTCACAAACGGCAGGTTTTTAAATGCCTGTGGGTAGGGATGGAGGAGGGAAGGATGGGACATACAAGAGCCTGTTAATTGCAGCCAGCAATAAAATGGGGTCCTGAAACATTCTCTAAGAAAGGACTACTACTGTTTCTGTCACACTAACAGCATGAGACTTTGGGAAATAGTTTGTTGAGAATGTACAGGCTGCATTCTCTGCTTAGCAGAATTCAGTAGGAATCAGGGATTCAAGAAGCACGGGATAGAACAACAATAAATAGAACTTTAAACGCCGGGTAGAGAAGCTCAAAGATCCGGTCTAATCCTCCATTTTATATCTAAGAAAACTGAGACCCAGTTTAAACAAGCCTAAACAAATCGCCTAAGTCCACAGCGTTCACAGACAGTATTAGAACTCCTGACTCTCAGTCAAAGATACTTTTTGTCCCTAACTAAAGTCCAGTCTAGAAAAGCCACCTGTAGTTTGTGTGGATGTGGAGAAAGGAGAGCTCTTACACACTAGTGGCTACAATGTAAGCTAGTACGGCCATTATTGAAAACAGTATGGAGGTTTCTCAAAATTTAAAAGTAGAACTATCATATGATCCAACAATCCCACAAATGGGCATTTATCCAAAGGAAATGAATATGTCAAAGGGAAATCTGCATTTCCATATTTATTGCAGCACTATTCACAATAGCTAATATATGGAATCAACCTAAGTGTCCATCGATGGATGAATGGATAAAGAAAATGTGATATATATACACAATGGAATATTATTCAGCCACAAAAACAATGAAACCCTGTCACATGTGGCAACATGGTTGAACCTGGGGGACATTATATTAAGTGAAATTAGCCAGGCACCAAAGGACAAATACTGCATGATCTCATTTATATGTGGAATCTAAAGAAGTTGGATCTTATAGAAGCAGAGAGTAGAATAGTGGTTACAAGAAGCTGGCAAGGGGAGACATGAAGGGTGGATAGGGAGAGATCGGTCAATGGATAGAAAATTGCAGATAAATAGGAGCAGTAAGTTTTGGTATTCTACAGCAGGGGTCCCCAACCACTAGGCCGTGGACTGGTCCGTACCAGTCCATGGCCTGTTAGGAACCGGGCCCATAGCAGGATGTGAGCAGCGGGTGAGTGAGCATTACACCCTGAGCTCTACCTCCTGTCAGATCAGCAGCAGCATTAGATTCTCACAAGAGTGCAAACCCTACTTTGCACTGTGAACTGTGCATGTGAGGGATGTAGGCTGGGTGCTCCTATGAGAATCTAATGCTGATGATCCAAGGTGCAACAGTTTTATCCTGAAACCATCCCCGCCACTGGCCCGTGGAAAAACTGTGTCCCATGAAATTGGTTCCTGGTGCCAAAAAGGTTGGGCACCACTGTTCTATTGCACAGTGACTAGGGTTAACAATATCGTATATTTCAAAATAGCTAGAATAGAGAATTTTAAATATACTTAACACAAAGAAATGGTAAACATATGAGGTGACAGCTAAACAGAATTTTGATTTTTACACAATTTGATTTTTACACAAATATATGTGTGTACTGAAATATCACACTATACCCCATAAATATGTATAATTATTATGTAGCAATTAAAAAAAGAACAAATGGAGCCCCAGTTTCCTTATATAAAATGAAAGTCAGACTAGATGAACTCCACTTTTCCCATACCATTCATCACAGGGCCTTATCGAAATAGTCAACTGTGGTTTGTTGAATTAGACCAAATTTTGGCTATGCAGTTCTTGAATTTTCTCAACATCTGTGAAAAATGACAAATCATCAAAATACTTATTACTTTAATTTGCCAAATTACTGTTTTTAATGCTAATTTTGTCAAGTAAACAAATATTTTTAATCAGTGAAAATGAATTATGTAACAATTATTTCTGAATGATTAAAATTTTTTTCTTGCAAGTTGAATCCCATCACACTGGCTTCCTGAATTGTGGAGTAGGAGCAAAATGGAATGTGGAGATGGTTGTACTCATGTCAGGGGCAAGAAGTGTGTCACTGGGGATATAAACAACTAGCTGGCAGAGAGGTCACGTGTGAGGAAGAGATGTTTACATGTCAACTCTGGCACACATGATTTCAGACCTTGTTTAAGCATGGAGAGAAAGACACATATGGTTGCATTTATACAAACAACCAAGTTGTTTTGTTTTAACCGAGCTTACTTTAAAAAGTGACATGAAATGCTGAGATTTTGAGTGGCTTTCTTATTGCACAAAATAGCAGAAGTATGTGTCACAAGGCTAAACCGACAAGGATATAATGCATCTAAGGACCTTCTCATGGGAGGCAGAAAAGGGAAAACAAAGTATCTTTTTAAAAAATCAGAAAAACCTGAGTATTTCCAACTGTATAATTTATGCTGTCATCTGAGGTTAATCTTTTCCAAAAAAACATCTTCCCAGCCAGAGGAAATGTGCTAAAAGCAACTGAGATTCAAGTTACTGACCAGGTCTGCCAAGGCATTTGGGTCTGTGTATTTTCAATCTTTATTTTTTAAAGGAAACTAGCTATAATGGAGAAATCTGTAGGTCCAGAAGAACTTTCATGCCAGCAATAAATTCTTTATTTTCTTTCTGTTGGTATTTTCTTATTTTCGGGGTGGCAAAACAACCATTAAAAAATACATTTTCTTTCAAGTTTACCTACTGAACATTTCTACATAATAACCATTGAGATATAGATGGAAGTTATGGCTGTGAGTTTTCAATTTTAATTTTTTTTTTTTTTTTTTTTTGAGACAGAGTCTCACTCTGTCACCCAGGCTAGAGTGCAGTGATACGATTTCAGCTCACTGCAACCTCTACCACCCGGGTTCATGTAATTCTCATGCCTCAGCTTCCTGAGTAGCTGGGACAACAGGCATGTGAGCCACTACACCTGGCTAATTTGTTTGTATTTTTCGTAGAGATGGGGTTTTGTCATGTTGGCCAGGCTAATCTTGAACTCCTGAGCTCAAGTAATCCACCTGCCTCGGCCTCCCAAAGTGCTGGGATTATGGGCGTGAGCCAATGCACCTGGCCATTTTTCAATTTTAGTGGCAATTATCTATTCATGAAAAACAAAGAATATCTGCAAAAATTTTTTCCAACTATTTTTCTATTAAAATAAATTTAGAGAGGTAAGCAAATGACCATTTCGTGTCCATTTACTACAAGTAATTTTTATAAGCTACCATATCTTTAATAAATAAAACAGAGCTTTCACTGATCAATTCAGTGCCTCCACAGAGGTTAAAAATCAGCATTTATTTCTCTTAAAAAATTGTTTCTCTATCTACCTCCTCCAATAGACTACATATTATTAAGAGTTCTCTTTAATCAGCTTCCCAGAATCCAATTTAGAACTTGGCATTTAGTAGTTATAGTCATGCACTGCATAACAACGTTCTGGTCACAGACCACATATATAAGTCCCAGAAGACAATGGAGCTCAAAGATTCCTATTGCCTAGTGATGTCATAGCCCCCTTAGGGCAATGCAATGCATTACCCAAATGTTTGTGGTGATGCTGGGATACATAAACCTACTGTGCTGCCAACTGTATAAATGCACAGCATGTACAATTATGTACAGTACATAATACCTCATGGTAATAGTGAGTGACTATGTTATTGGTTTATGTATTTACTGTATTTTAAAAAATTTTTATTTTTATATATGTTTTTAGAGGTGGGGTCTCACTATGTTGCCCAGGCTGGTCTTGAACTGGTGGGTTCAAGCAATCCTCCTGCCTCAGCCTCCCAAGTAGCTGGGACTACAGGCACACACTATCATGCGTGGACTATACTATGCTTTTTATCATCATTTCAGAGTGTACTCCCTTCTATAAAAAAGAAGTTAACTGTAAAACAGCCTCAGGCAGGTCCTTCAGCAGGTAGAAGTCACTGTTATCTATGCATGTTACTGCCCCTAAAGACCTTCCAGTGGGCCAGGAAGTGGAGGTGGAAGACAGTGATACTGAAGATCCTGACCCAGTGCAGGACTGTGCCAACGTGTGTTTCTGTCTTCATTTTTAACAAAGAAGTTTAAAAAGTAAAAAATTAAAAAAAATGCTTATATGCAACAAAAATATTAAGCCATTTATGGCAGAACTTATGAATTTTGTGTAAAATCAGACCTTGGAGATGACCTTGAGCAGTAGGATATAAGTAACTCCCATAAGCTTAGCTTCAGTAATGGAGCACTAGGCATAACTAGGTTAAAAATATTTTTTTGTATAGCTATATAGTGTATTTGTGTTTTAAGCTGAGTGTTATTATAAAAGATCTGAAAAGTTTTGAAAAGCTGGGTGTGATGGCACACACCTGTAATCCTAGCTACTCAGGAGGCTGAGATAGAAGGATCTCTTGAGTCCAGGAGTTCAAGACCAGACTGGGTAACACAGCCTGTCTCAAAAAAGGAAAAGTGAAGAAAAAAATTTAAAAATATATATAGTATAGGCTAAGTGTACCGTGTTTAATAAGTCTACAGTAGCATAAAGCAATGTCCTAGGCCTTCACATTCATTCACCATTCACTCACTGACTCACCTAAGAGCTACTTCCAGTCCTGCAAGCTCCATTCATAGTAAGTACCTTATAGAGAAGCACCAGCTTTTATTTTATTTGTTGTCTATTTGTTTTATTTTGTTTTATTGTTCATTTGTTGTTTAGATACACAAATATTGACCACTGTGTTACAACTGCCTACAATAATCAGTACAGTAACGTGCTGTTATAAGTTTACAGCCTAGGGAGTAACAGGCTATATACCATATAGCCTAGGTGTGTAGAAAGCTATACCACCTAGGTTTGTGTGAGTACACTCTATGATGTTTTCACAATAACAGAATTTCCCAGGAGTGCATTTCAGAACGTATCCCCATCATTAAGTAACGCACATGACTGTATTCAGTAAATGCTAGCTGACTCACTGATTGCATAAACTGGTATAAATAAGGGACCAAAACATAGAATCCTATCCTTAGTACCAGACAAGGAAGTTTGCACCCCTGTTTTCAGTGGGTTTTATTTATTATAAATCTCATTTTCCTGTATGAGAGATTCCAAAAATCTTCCTGGACAATTATTTAGATGAGTAGTTAAAATGCAGACACCATTTGTAATGTTTTTTTAAAACCCTAAGGATTGCTTTAATACTCTTATAACTTAGGCTCTTTTTTTTTTTTTAATTATACTTTGAGTTCTGGGGTACATGTGCAGATCTTGCAGGACTGTTACACAGGTATACATCTGCCATGGTGGTTTGCTGCCTCCAACCCCCCGTCACCTACATTAGGTATTTCTCCTAATGTTATCCCTCCCCAATCCCTCCACCCTCTGCTATTGCTCTCCTAGCTCCCCACCCCCCAACAGACCCCAATGTGTGATGTTCCCTTCCCTGTGTCCATGTGTTCTCATTGTTCAACACCCACTTATGAGTAAGAACACGAGGTATTTGGTTTTCTGTTCTTGTGTCAGTTTGTGGAGAATGATAGTTTCCTGATTCATCCATGTCACTGCAAAGGATGTGAACTCATCCTTTTTTATGGCTGTACAGTATTCCACAGTGTATATGTGCCACATTTTCTTTATCCAGTCTATCCTTGATGGGCATCTGGGTTGGTTCCAAGTCTTTGCTATTGTAAACAGTGCCGCAATGAACATACGTGTGCATGTGTCTTTATAATAGAACGATTTATAATCCTTTGGGTACATATCCAATAATGGATTGCTGGGTCAAATGGTATTTCTATTTCTAGATCCTTGAGGAATCACCACATTGTCTTCCACAATGGTTGCACTGATTTACACTCCCACCCAAGTGTTCCTATTTCTCCACATCCTCTCCAGCATCTGTTGTCTTCAGATTTTTTAGTGATCGCCATTCTAACTGGCGTGAGATGTTATCTCAATGTGGTTTTGATTTGCATTTCTTTTTTTTATATTTATTTTATTTATTTTTATTTTATTTATTTATTTATTTTTAAAGACAGGGTTTCACCATATTGGTCAGACTGGTCTCGAACTTCTGACCTCCGATGATCCGCCCACCTCAGCCTCCCAAAGTGCTGCGATCACAGGCGTGAGCCACTGTGCCCAGCTGCATTTCTTTGATGAGCAGTGATGAAGAACATTTTTTCGTATGTTTGTTGCCCATATAAATGTCTTCTTTTGCAAAGTGCCTGTTTATATCCTTCACTCACTTTTTGATGGGGTTATTTGTTTTCTTGTCTTGTAAATTTGTTTTAGTTTTTGTCAGATGGGTAGCTTGCAAAAATTTTTCCCATTCTATTGGTTGCCAGTTCACTAAGATGATTGTTTCCTTTGCTGTGCAGAAGCTCTTAAGTTTAAGTAGATCCCATTTGTCTATTTTGGCTTTTGTTGCCATTGCTTTGGTGTTTTAGTCATGAAGTCTTTGCCTATGCCTATGTCCTGAATGGTATTGCCTATATTTTCTTCTAGGGTTTTTATGGTATTAGGTCTTATGTTTAAATCTTTAATCCATCTGTAGTTAATTTTTGTATAAGGTGTAAGGAATGGGTCCAGTTTCAGCCTTCCACACATGGTTAGCCAGTTTTCCCAATACCATTTATTAAACAGGGAGTCCTTTCCCCATTGCTTGTTTTTGTCAGGTTTGCCAAAGATCAGATGGTTGTAGGTATGTGGCTTTACTTTCGAGGCCTCTGTCCTGTTCCATTGGTCTATCTCTCTGTTTTGGTACCTGTTTTGATTACTGTGGCTTTATAGTATAGTCTGAAGTTAAGCTTGTTTTGATAATGTATAACAACGACAACCAAAGGTCACTGCAGGCCGAGTGTGGTGGCTCAAGCCTGTAATTCCAGCACTTCAGGAAGCTGAGGCAAGTGGACTGCTTGAGCTCAGGAGTTTGAGACCAGCCTGGGCAAAATGGCAAAACCTGCAGTCCCAGCTACTCAAGGGACTGAGGTGGGAGGAGAGCTTAAGCTTGTGAGGTGGAGGCTGCAGTAAGCTGAAATCAGGCCACTGCACTTCAGCCCCAGTGACAGAGTCAGACTCTGTTTATATACATATATATACATACATTCAAAGGTCACTGCTGCATTTTCCTATATGATTCATTTAACAGAATTATGAATTTATAATTATTTCATAATATTTTATTTTCCTGTCTCCAAATAGAATTTAAATAACAAATGTTTGGCCCCTATTATAATTAGTTTTTTGCCTTAATTGAAGCTTCCTCCCAGTCTGTACAGGCAAACAAATCTCTTTGAAACCAGGCCAATATTGATGAGGGATAAATCAGTAAATCAGTATAAATGTCAGACTTAGAAAATAATATTTAGTGTATCTTCATGATATTGGCAATGTATACCAACATGATATTTTCACCTCAACATTAGACCACCACCTGAGTTTAGAAGTTTGGACATAGCATACTGCCTAGTATCTCTACCAAATACAAAGGATTTGGCACAGAAAGTCTTACTCTCTAGACCTATTTTTGAAAAAATAATCTTGGTTTATCTGTAAAATCTAATTAGCCCTAACAACACTACAAACCACTGAAGCTTAGTACCAATGAGCCAGTGCCCTGAGGACCAAACTCTTGTCTCTGAAACCCATATTCCTCAACAGTAACCTTAGTTCCTGGGAAATGACAAATTTTTATTTGTCCCAAGGTACTAATACAATCAAAGGAAAGATAAGAATGAACAAGATGAAGCAAGGCTTTAAATACTGAAAATGCAAAACCGAATCCAAACTTCTAAACTCTACCTTTGCAACCTGGGTCTCTAGTAAGAAATCAGCTCAAGTTTGATGGATATTCTACAGCATAAACTTCAGTGCTGGCTTAGAAAAATTCTTATAGGCACACACACACAAAAAATAATCTGTGCCAGCTACACTTCAAGATGGCGCCCAGATATCCTACCCCCATGGAGTCAGTGCCCTCCCATATCGTACCAGGGTTGGGCTGTGTGACCAACAGAATATGGCAATGGTGATGATTATAAAAGACTGCAGTTTTGTCTGGTTCTTACTCTCCCTGCTTTTCTCACACACCATTCCCTGTAGGAGGAGCCAGCTGCCACAGCCTCAGCCTACGGTGAGACACATGTGGTAAGAAACTGAAGGCTCTGGCCAAGTCAGCAAGAAATTGAGGTCAGCTAACAGCCATGTCAGTGAGCCTGGAAACAGATTCCTCAGGAGTTGAGCCTTCAGCTGGCTGACAGTTTGACTGTAATCTTCATGAGCGGTCTCAAGTCAGAACTACTCAGTTAAGCTGCTCCTAGATTCCTGACCCACAGAAACTGAGATTATAATGCTTGTTAAATGTTTTAACCAGCAAAATATCAGGGTAATTTGTTTACAAAGCAGTAGAAAACCAATATAAAATCCAAAAGATAGGTAGATCCTGTAACAAGTAGAAGACTGTTCCAAGAAGACAAAAACAGGAATTTAGCAAAAAGTTACACAAAGCACAAAGTTACTTTTTTTTTTTTTTTTTTTGAGAGAGAGAGAGAGAGAGAGAGAGAGAAAAAGACTTGCTCTGTCATCCAGGCTAGAGTGCAGTGGCTTGATCTTGGCTCACTGAAACCTGCACCTCTTGGATTCACGCGATTCTCCTGCCTCACCCTCCCAAGTAGCTCGGATTACAGGTGCCCACCACTATGCCAAGCTAACTTTTTCTATGTTTAATAGAGAAGGGATTTCAATATGTTGCTCAGGCTGGTCTCAAACTCCCGGCCTCAAGTGATCTGCCTGCCTTGGCCTCCCAAAGTGCTGGATTACAAGCATTAGCCACTGTGTCCAGCCACAGAGGCCACTTTCTAAAAACATTAAATTTAGTATTTTCTGTTAACGTAAATGTACCCATGTCAGTAGACAAGAGAATGGATATGCTTCAGATTTGGAGAAGAATAGTTTTAAAAAAGCTGAAAGGATCAAAAACACTTGATTCTCTTGCAGGGACAGCTTCCTGTTTTGGTTGAGGAAGGAGCTGCACTTAAAATAACTAGCATAAAGCATGCTTAGGGCTTGCAAAGTCAATGGCAGGAAGCCACAACAAAGAGCTCTGAAAGCAGCCCAACAGAAGGCTGATTCCTCCTGAGAACTGGATCCTGAGAAAGGCTAAGGGAAGAGATGCTTGCACAGTCACTGAGTAGGATGGCAAGGGGAACAAACGCAAGCCCGTCAGCATGTGGCTCTCCTCTGTGACACTCTGACCCCTTGGCTCTAGGGTATACTTGCTTATGTGGTAGGATACCTTTCTCCCACTCACCACATTCTTGCCAACAGCTGTACGTATGGTGAAGTGGGAGAATTAAAGCCAATGAATAAAGATAACTAGTGCTGTAAAATTCAAATATTTTATTTTGATACATTTTATTTTCTTTCTTTTTTTGAGACAGAGTCTTGCTCTGCTGCCCAGGCTAGAGTACAGTGGTGTGATCTTGGCTCACTGCAATCTCTGCCTCCCAGGTTCAAGTGATCCTCCCATCTCAGCCTCCCATGTAGCTGAGACTACAGGCGTGTGCCACCATGCCCTGCTAATTTTTGTATTTTTGGAAGAAATGGGGTTTCATCATGTTGGCCAGGCTGGTCTTGAACTCCTGACCTCAAGTGATTCGCTCGCTTCAGCCTCCCAAAGTGCTAGATTACAGGCGTGAGCCACCATGCCCCACTTCTGATGCATTTTTAAATTGAGGTTGTCTGGAAAAGGTGTATCAAGGAATTAAGGATGTAATATCTACTTTTTTCTACTACATTAGGTTGATTTCATCGTCCCACATAAGGCAAATATAGCAGATAAACAATACATGTCAAAACGCAACTCACACAAAATAGGATTCATGTTGAGCTACAGAAATTGCCATTGTGTGAGACAGACTTATGGTCTAGCCAGCCAAAGCTTTGTGGTCAGCAGGGGGCTCAAGGAATCTGTCATAAGAGGACAGGCCTGTCATCACTGACATCAAATCTTATTGCATATGACTCACCACCCAACCACTAGCCCTTTCTCCAACTTACAGCTTCTCTTTTCCTACAGACTAGAAACTGGATAGCCAAGTTTATAAAGACATGCCTGTTAACCAAGTCAAACAGGCAAAGCATAGTGTTTATTAGGGAATGTTATGAAGGGATTTATGAATCAAATCAAAGATCCTACTCAAATGAGATTTTATAATAGTCAATTATATAAGTAGAAGTCTAAAGCTACAAAACAAAAGCAATGTTTCTTCTTACTTTATCCCCCCCTCTTTTCTTTGGGATTTGGGGTAGAATTGAATAACACCATAATTCAGAATTGACAAATATGCTACGTCTAGAATCATAAAATATTTAGTCAAAAATAACTCTGAGAATTAGAGGTTGTCAAAGCAACTGCGACTTCACTGGCAAAATCCCAATGAAGGAAGAAACCTGCTGACTAACACCTAAGTTAAGTATATTCAGGGTGAGTCTTCTAGAAACTCAGGAGAAACGAGTCACTGGAATGCTAAAGACCTGACTGGATTTTCAAATGAGAACTCAGAAAGTTTACCCACTAGAAGTAAAGGTCACCCGCCAAGGAATAAGAACCACAGCCTGAGAGTGCCGCATAATAGAAATAAAGACTGTATCCCACGAATAATACCCAAACTAAAATTGACTAGTCCCAACAAAGCCTAAAATTCAGACTTGACAGGACCCAGTGACCTGCTGGTACTGTAGCTACCAACTAGAAGAAAATGTAACTCTTTTTAGAGGATGATAATAGCTACAGCCCTTACATTTTTCATCCACAATGTCTGTCATCCAGTAAAAAAGTACAAGAAATGCTAAAAAACAGAACAAGTAACTAGAAACCAAGGGGAAAAAAAACAAGTAATAGAAACAAAACAAACACAACTGAATCAGATAATGGAGTGTTCAGATAGACATTTTTAAAATAATGACTAGTATGTCCAAGAAAATAGAGGAATGGAGGGATTAAATAGATAAAAAGACAAAAAAATTTCAATGGAGAACATATTGGAATCTCTCTCTATATAAAGAATTCAATGGGCCAGTCCTGTAATCCCAGCACTTTGGTAGGCTGAGGAGGGTGGATCACCTGAGGTCAGGAGTTCAAGACCAGCCTAGCCAACATAGTGAAACCTCATCTCTACTAAAAATACAAAATTAGCCAGGTGTGGTGGTGCATGCCTATAATCCCAGCTACTCGGGAGGCTGAGGCATGAGAACCCCTTGAATCCAGGAAGTGGAGGTTGCAGTGAGCCAAGATCGAGCCACTGCACTCCAGCCTGAGCAACAAAGCGAGACTGTGTCTAAAAAAAAAAAAAAAAAAAAGGGGGGGTGCAATCCAAGATGGCCGATTAGGAACAGCTGAGAATTGCAGCTCCCAGTGAAAGCGCAGAGGGTGAGTGGACGCCGCATTTCCAGACGGATTTTTATTGCCCACAGACTAGGAGATTGCCAGGCAGAGGAGCCCTACGGGTCGCCAGCGCGGCAGTTTTGCCGGCGCCCCGGCATGGCAGTTCTCCGTACAAAATACACTAGTCTGGGTCTCCCTTCTAGCTGGCAAGAAGAGCTTCGGGAAGGCAGAATCACCCATTCATCCGATTAAAAAGGGGTTTGAAACAGGGAGCCAGGCCAGGAGATTCCCGGGCAAAAAAGCGCCACGAATATCAGCACCGCTGTTTCAGCCAGCGCAGTGGGTCGCTGTAGGGGAAATCACACAGATCCCAACGCCTTTTCATCAGGCGACTGGAACACCTGGGAGAGAGTCGATCGTTCAACTAAACAAAAAAGGCTCTGAGGCAGGGAGCCAGGTGATCAGCCTCAGCTGGTCCCACCCCCACAAAAAGAAAAACAGCAATTGGAAACGCTTAGGGTTGAGAGTTTCACAGCAAGCACAGCTGAACCCGGGACGGTCCAGCTTTGTGGGGGAGGGGCGTCCGCCATTACCAAGGCACTCCACTATGGAGGCAGTCCACCATTGCTGAGGCAGCTTGCTGTTACCAAGGCAACTCGCCATTACCAAGGCGATCCACCGTTGCCGAGGCAACCCGCCATTACAGAGAGTCCGCCATTACAGAGGGGAACCGCCACTGCTGAGGCAGTTCTAACTACACCCATATAAACAGGACTGCAAGGAAGTTCACACGGCAGCTGGGCGGAGCCCACAGCAGCCCAGCAAAGCCTAGGCAGGCAGACAGTGACTAGGCTGCCTCCTTGTTGGGCAGGGCAGCCCTGAAAAAAAAAAGACAGCAGCACAGTGGAAACTCATAAATAAAGCCCTAACTCCCTGGGACAGAACACCTTGGAAATATGAAGGGGTTTATGAGTCCTGCTGCAGCAGACTTAAACGTACTTGCCCAGCAGCTCTGAATGAACAACGGAGCTTGCAGTTCAGCACTTGAGCTCCTATAAAGGACAGACTGTCTCCTCAAGCAGCTCCCTGACCCCCGTAAATCCAAAGAGTCACCTCATAAAGGAGAGATCAGACTGACATTTGGCAG